>JARYGA010008461.1:0-28748 GCA_030545235.1 Helianthus tuberosus | reverse complement strand
AGCTTGTATCATCCAGTTTAACTAGACCACTCAAGGGATCTAATTACGAAGTAGTACCTTATAATCCAAGGGACTTTAACTACAGCGTAGAAGTCTATTAAGGATTTTAGGTAGTACCTTTTGGGTATCCTACTATGAATCTCTTGCACAAGGATATGTAAGATTCTACGAGGATTTGGATAATATAATTTGAATCACATGACACATAAAAGATAACACATAAGCACATAACCACATAATTGTTTAATTGTTATTATCTTGTTATTGATTGCTATTAACTTGGCACCTCGTACTTCGTTTCTCTTGGAAGAAACGGGTACTTAGGATTTTCGTGGAAAACGCAAGAGATCATTCAATGGAAGAAATTTGGGGGTAGTCTGCTCTTCAAGGAATATGGTTCCTTGATTGTTGGTATTGTAGAGGATATGTTGTTTATACATACAATCACATAAATACATTGCGATGTAAATAAAAGATTTATTTATAAACAATGATAACAACAACCGTTTCATGGATCGTGACAACAAAAGAAAATAATACACAAAGCTCGATTATTTTCCAAACAGCGTTATCTTCTGTCGATCAGATACTCATCCCTGCGCTAGATTTGCATTAGCAAGTCTTGGGCAATTCCTACTAAAATGGCCCATCTCGCCACAGTTGTAGCAAGACCCCAGTGGAAAACGAGCTTGAGCAGGATTGTTGTTAATCTGATTTGGTGCTGCTGCTGTTGGGCAAACCCTCGCTGTATGACCTATAAGTCCGCAAATTTGGCATGTGCGGCACTTCACACCAGCATGATGATGTAGGCCACATTGGTTGCACAAGGGTGCAGTTCCGTTGTAGGGTTTCCTAGCAGGGGGTTGAGCTGGTTGGTTGGGGACGGCTTGATCATTGTGAGTAACCACGGCGAAGTTCTGAGAAGCCTTTCGCTTCTTTGACTTCTTAGAGGATCCAGTCTGTTCATCCATGGTCTTTGATTCCTCGATTGGTTTCGATTCCTCGACCAGTTTCTTGTCATCCTTTCGGAAAAGCTTACGTTTCCTGATCTGCGATTCAGTCAAGGTTGCAGATAGCTCAATGGCCTGCCTAACAGTAGTAGGGTTGCTACCAGTCAAAATGTCTTGTATTGAATCAGGGAGGCCATCAATGTACTTTTCGATTGCCTTATCCAAAGGCGTGACCATGTTTGGGCATAACAGACTTAACTCCTCATAACGGTCCGTGTAGGCTCGATGCTCACCGCTATCCTGCTTAAGATCATCAAATTCCCTTTCCAAAGCTCTGATCTCGTGACGAGGACAAAACTCCTTCATCATGAGAGCCCTAAGTTCGGCCCACGTCTGTGCTAGAGCAACTTCTGCACCTCGATCTCTCATAACCCCGTTCCACCACGTAAGGGCCCTCTTCTGGAACACACTCGTAGAAAACTCGACCTTGCGATTGTCAGGACACTGCACGTGGCGGAAAGTATTCTCAATGCTCTCGAACCATTGAAGAAGCCCGGTCGCTCCCTCAGAACCACTAAACTTGAGTGGTTTTGCCGAGTTAAAACTCTTGAAATTGCATGGACCATTGTTGTTGTTGTTGGCTTGATTCCATAGAGCAAAGAGGTTTGGGAATTGAGCAGCCATTTGCTGCGCAATGATTTCTGCCAGCTCGGCAGTCGCTATCTGGTTTTCGCGTCGAGGAGGCATTCTAAAAGAGGAAACATGAAAGGAAACGAGTGAGAGAAATAGACGAAAAGAATGAGATGAACAAATCTGCTGAAAGCAAGGATAGTGGTCATTTGTTTGTTACTACAAAGCAACAAACGACACACAGTGACTAATCAAAGTAGATGAGTCAAAAATAATGTATCATGAAGACATGCTCGCCTATAAGTGAACACTCATCCCAAGAATTCCCAGGTAAGCACAACTGGTCTCGCGTCTGATGAGATGTATACGAAGTGCTTGCCTAGACAGAAAACCCAGAATACAGGCATTCACCCTTCCAGTTTGCACGTGTTCACATTATTTAAAACCCAAAACCTTGACGAGATTTTGAAAACTCAAAGGGGTTCAAAACCATATAACAGAGGGTTCAAAACCTTACAATAGAGGGTTCAAAACCTAGTAATCAATCATCCTAGAATAGATGATTAGTTTTCAAAGCGGTTTTGCAATTTATGTTCTTGTTGTGGTCGTCGCCTAAGGATAGGTGACGGTATTGTTTTATGACTAAACGCAAGTAAACTCGCGTTAGGGTCCTAAGAAGGTTATAGACTAGGTTAAAGCATTACTAATAACCTAATTCCCTATAACCATAAGCTCTGATACCATCTTTTCTGTCACACCCCGACCACGTAGAACATACAAAACGTGGCGGAAACATCGGGGAGTGTTGTAACAGAATTAATGTTTCACAACCATGGAAATTAAAGTTTCGTTTTATTGATTAAAAGTGTTACAATGTTTAAACAAACATGGAAATACAACATAATTAACTAGTCTGCATCTTTTATTGTCACTAAAGCCCAAGTCTGCCTATATGTATCTTGATCATCTTATGCAACAGTTCCTGAAAAACACATGTGAAAATAGGTACGTCAGCATAAAAATGCCGGTGAGATACATAGGTTTTGTGAAAATAGGTTTCATGACTTATGTTTGAGAAAATGTTTAGTCATGAACCTTGTTATTTGCTTTGTTTTGTAAATCATTTGAAAATCGATAAGATCAGATGATATGTATAAATAATGTATGGTTAAATGAATAACCATGTAAAATGAGTTTGTATTAGATAAGTTGTTTGTAAATCAATGTCTTGTGAAAAATATGTTATTTGTATAAAATGTTCTATGTCTCAAACTGAAATGATTCAAATAACGTTACGACATGTAATACCATACAAACACTTATATATAGGAAGTACCAGCGGCGTATCCACCATGCTTGTATCATATTACATACGCATCGTTACTTAATCACTTAATCAAACCAAACCAAACAATGTAAAATGTTCATGTCAAGATGTAAATCATGTCAAAATGTCTATGTCAAATATCCATGTCAAATGTCTATGTCAAATATCCATGTCAAATGTCTATGTCAAATATCCATGTCAAATGTCTATGTCAAAATGTCCATGTCAAATGTCTATGTCAAATATGTCATGTGTGGCAAGTGAAAGGTCTCAACTAAACCATATGCACAAAAACAAAGTATTGAAGTAAAAATTGGTTTAAATCAAAGTTATGTTTTGTGGGAAATGCATGATCAAATGTCAATCATGTTAAAATGTCTATGCCGAAATGTCTATGTCAAATCAATTGTCAAATGTATTGGGTAATATGTCAAAGTGTTCATATACTGGATGAGCATATGCAACAAAATGTAATGTAAAACAATGTACTAAGTATGCACACAATGGACATACATAGCATAAAATGTAATGAAATCATGTACTATAATGTACTAACGAACATAGCAGGTATATGATGTGAAAACAGGAAAGCATGAAAGTAACAAGTAGGCACATGTGTTCCACCCCAAAACAGTTTGGAAAAACAGTAAAAGAGGGGTCTATGTACTCACTTGAGATTGCTCAGAAGTCCTATGATAACCACCAAGCAATGCAAGAGATCACGGAATCAAACGGCACCTAATATAGGTAACTATGTTAATAAACCGGACCTATATCGGAGAATCGGATAGAATGAGGGCTCATAAACCAAATGAGTATGGGAACTCATGTAGTATGGTTTAATAAGGCCTACATACTAAATGAAACCTAACCTAAGTGCTTACGACCCATTACGACCCGTTTAGGTAGCTTATGCTACTTTAACGCGTCGTTCGCGTGAAACGCGTTCGGACCGCCTAACTAGTCCTATGACAAGTATTATATGCCTAAACATGTTACATAATCAGTTATGTGACAAAAGTTTAGGTTACATATGCTTAATTACCAATTACACATGAAAAGGGTATTTTGGTAATTTACCTAAGGCATATAAACTACCTATCATACAACTACTTAAACGATGTGACCATAGGGTATAACCTCGGAAGGTTATTCCCTACCTACTATGGTCACCTAATGTATTTGGTCGGATCCTAATGATCGACCAAATGGGTCGAGTTCGAAGGTATAGGCGATTTATTAGATCGCCTACCCTACGACTCTAGACAACGTGGTAATCAGTGGGCATAGTCCCAAAGGACTATGACCAACGTGATTACACTCACGTTGCGAAGTTCAAACGAACTTCGCATTGACCATTACTGGTCAACGCTGAAAGTCAAACAAAGTTTGACTTTCTGACTCGAAAAGCAGTAAAAATAAGGAAAAGAACGAAAGAATACTAACCCAGGGTCCCCGAGTGCTAATCCCGATTCAAGAATCTCAGGTATGAAACAATGGTTTCAACTTAGAGTTTCTAAAATCAGAATTCTAGTGCATTTGTAGTAATGGGGGGTGGGGTATTTATAGTTTTTGGGTAACCGTTAAGATCGTTTCATGGAAAATGTGCCATGATCCAAGGCGTACACTTGTCGGAAACTCATGGTGGCTAAAAACCATCCTTATCAGCTGATTAGGCAAGTGGTGAGTGTGTGGTTGTGGTTAAAACAGCTGCAAACAGCTGTTAATGCAGTTAATCTGGTCCAGAAGGCGGAAGCGGCCCGCTTCAGGATCAGCCAAACATAATGCGGGCCGCCTGAGCATGTCAGATCAGAAACATGTTTGAAAAATGACAGTTTCAGTCCCTGCACATGTTTAAGGCCATTTCCGACACTTCTAAGGCCCGTAAAGCCAACTTTAAGGCCCTAAAATGTTTCCTAAACATTGTGGACATGAAACATGCTCAAAAATATGCCGGGTGATGGTTCGTTTGGTCGTACGAACGCGATGTTCGCTTAATTACGACGGAATGCGCATAAGCGCGAAAAACGATCCATATGACGAAACGAATGGATTTTTTCTTAAGGCGAACACTATAATATAATGTAGTCATGCTTTCATAAATTTTTGGATGTCCGGATGTATTCAGAACGTAAGTTATGCGCGAAAATGCAAACTTGTGCACTTTTTGACGCTTTTAGTCCCTGAATGACACAAAAGTTTATTTTAGCATACCGAACACCTCAAAGCCTATTTCTAAGCTATGTAAAGGATATTTATGGTATGTTTAACTTATGGTCATGTTCCGGAAGGTCTGTTACAATTCAAATTGACATACTTTCGCAGTTTGTCAATTTTAGTCCCTGTAGACGATTTAACTTGATTTTTGCAATACCAAAGCCTTCAAAACTTATTTCTAAGTTATGTAAAGGTTATTTAAGGTATGTTAAGTATATGTCACTATTCCGGAGTGTTTGCTGCATTTAAACTGGTTATATTTACGCATTAGTGCGCGTATAACCTTCCAGAAAGCGATATAGAGTTTGAAATCGAACAAGAATTGATATGTGTAAACGATACACATATTTTTACAAATCCCAAGTATGAAATACAATATTTCATTGGTTGGGCATTTGTTTGATGGTTGAAATGACACAGGTGTTACAGTTATTACCAGACAAATGGGATACTATAGCTTTCGTAACTAGAAATTCTGTGGGTTTTAAAGAGCTAAGTTTGACCCAACTTCATGGTTGACTCCTCACCTATGAGAGAGAGTTGAACCAAAAAAAGAAGTTACAGGTATCTGGGAAGGTTGTTGATGATTACACCTTTGGTAACACAGCACTTCTGGGTTAAGAAGAATCTGGTAGTAGTAAGGATCATAGTTATGATCATTACATTGACATAACTGTTGGTGGATCCTTTAACAACTCTGAGTCTTCCCCACCCAACTATGCTTTTACAGCAAGTGGGGAAAACCAGAATTCTGAAAACTTATCCTTTGAGCTCAGAGCTCAATGACCTCCAACACTTTGATCCCACTGATCTGGAGGAAATGGACATTTTGAGCCAACTAGCACTACTGAGTGTAAGAACCAGTAAGTTTATAAGAGAACAGGAAGAAAATTTCCAGGGTTGCATGGGAATCTAAAAGTGGGGCTGGATAAATCTAAAATTAAGTGCTACAAGTGTAACATGCTAGGACACTTTGCTAGAGAATGTAGAAGTCAAAATAATGGACCAATCATTACACATCCTAGCCCTAGACCTCAAAATACACAAAACACTGTGCACTATTCCCAATATACCCCTACTGCTCATGTAAACACTGCCCATTATACACATCCTGTAACCACTGTTCCAGTGCAATATGTTCAAACCCTTGTTCCACAAATCCAGTATGTCCAAGCCCCAGTCTCTTAGGTTCAAGTGCAACAACCTGCACCACAACATGCTGCACAAACATCTGCTCCAGCAGAGGCCAGTCAGCAAAGCTTCTTTACCCAAGGCTTTGTTGATTGGAGTAGCATGCCTGATGAGTTAACTGATGAAAATTTTGCTCTATTTGCTAAGAATGATGCTCCTTGTGATGAATTTTGTTTTGCAGCATTAGAGTCAATTCCAGAAGGGCTGGAAACTGAAGAAGTGGAACCCAGTGCTGAAACAGTGGATGAAATAGCTGAAGCAGTGGTTACCGTTGTTGTTGGTGAACAACTGTTAGAAAAGGAACTTGAACCACTGTTAGAACCTCTTGCTGACCCATGGTGTGTTGATGAAGTGGAAAAGGACACCAGTGCTTGTGAGAATGTTTGTGATTGTGCCATGATGGCTGCAGCTAAGGTATCACCTTAGGTCTTGAAAAACCTATGTTTAGATAAATGCATCGTAGCATTTGCTAATGTTAAAGAGGTGAATGAAAACCTTAGGGATAAGATTTTAAAAGATGAAGTACAATTTGAAAAATCTGTTAAAGAATTGAAAAAAAATTGTATGAAAAGGATAATGAAATCTGTAGTCTTAAACATGAACACATCATAACCAAGGACCACCTCCAAGCCATGATAGAGAAATATCTAGCTTGTAAAAAGGAGTTGGAATCCACCCAAATCACTTGGGAAAAATGGGTGGAATCCTGCAAAGGTTATGAGCTGATGTTAGAGAAACAGATCAAAAGCAATGTAAAGTTTGGCATAGGTTTTAGGAAAAATGACCAAACTGAAAACACTGCTGGAAATGATTCTAATTCAGTTGAGTTTATACCAACAAACAAGGATGGCCAAGAAGTTAAAATCACTGATAAAAATGGTAACACAATCATTTTGCAAAAACGAGAGGGGTCATTAACATTTGAAGAGATTGAAAAATATCAATTCAAACCCACCTGGTCAGATGAGTGTGACATCCTTGAAAATTTCAAACCAATGGATTTTTCCACAGTTGAGGGTGTAAAAGCGCCTAAGGCTAAGATCATTCCTCTTAAAAACATCCCAACAGTGGTTCAAAACTCTGTTGTAAAGGAAGTTGAAAAGAGGAAGAAAAGAGAAAAAGTTAAAAATCTGTTTTGTGACTTTTTTGAAAAGAGAAATCATTCCACAAAGGTTTGTTTTCACTTTAAAGCTTTTGACATTAACAAAACAAGCATAATTGAGCCTGCACCAAGTTGCACCATCTGTGGAAGAACCAACCATCTTACTCATGAGTGTGTGTACCTCAAAACTTTTGAGGTTAAAAGAAAAGAATACACTTCAAAAACACTTGTGAGTTCTTCAAGTTCATCCATCAAGAAATAACAACCATTTGAGTCTGTCCAAACAGCTGTTACAAAACAGTTGAACAAAAACTCTGCTCCCAGAGATGTTCAAGTGACAGATGAACCTCCAGCTAAGCAATTCCAAAGAGGAAAAAGGTCAACCTCCATACCAAAGGGTCCCACATGTTTATGAGGCTTACAAAAAGCCTTCTAAACCAAAAGTGAATAGGTATCGTTTTGGATTTCAACATCTGACAGGGAATGACTCACAACAGTGGTTAGGGAAAAATGTTCAAAAACAAGTTCAAAACCCTGACCTAACCTCTGTCCATGTTCCTGGACTTGAGACTAACTCTGTTGTGACCCCATCCAAAGCCTTATTGGCTTTGGAGACCCTCCTGAACTAATTGTTTACTTGATGTGCAGGGAGCTTCTGCATGCTTAGATAGTCTTTGGTATGTAGATAGTGGAGGCTCCAGGCACATGACTGGATGTAGAGCCCTACTCAAAGATTTGAAAAACCATGGAGGGGGTGATATATCCTTTGGTAACAATTCTAAGGGAAAGGTGTTGGGGTCTGGAACAGTTCAATCAGGAAAAATCAAGTTTGAGAATGTCAATCTTATTGACAATCTAAAGTTTAACCCCTTTAGTGTCTCACAAATGAGTGATAAAGGCTATGGGTCATTCTTCACTAAGGAGAGTTGCAAGATTGTTGGGCCAGAAATGGTGAAAAAGATTGAAGAAATAATAGCCAAAGGAAAAACACAGCTTGTTGCTTAAAGGAGTGGCAATGTGCATGTAGTTGATTTGTCAAAAGAGAGCCCAATGACTGATGCTTGTCTGTTCTCAGCTGCCTCTAACAAAGAGACAAAATTATCGCACAGAAGACTTGGGCACACAAATCTCAAGACTATCACTACTCTATCAAAACAAGGCCTTGTAAGAGGTCTTCCACAAAAATTGTTTACTTGTTCTAAGCATTGTGTTTCCTGTTTAAAAGGTAAACAACATAAAAGCTTATACAAGTCCATTGAAGAGTCCAAAATAACCAAGTGTTTGCAAATGCTGCACATGGATTTGTTTGGCCCAGTAAAAATCATGAGTTCGAAAAGGAAAAGATATTGTTTGGTCATTGTAGATGATTTTTCTAGGTTTACATGGACTTACTTTTCACATTCCAAAGATGAGACTGCAGGCATTTTGCCAGACTTTGTCAAATAGGTTGAAAAACAATTTGACCTTCCAGTAAAAATCTTTAGAAGTGACAATGGAACAGAGTTTAGAAACAAGGATTTGGATGATTTCTGTGTGTTAAAAGGGATTGTAAGGCAGTACAGCATCCCAAGAACACCAGGACAAAATGGGGTGGTTGAAAGGAAAAACAGAACTTTGATTGAAGCTGCCAGAACAATGCCTGCAGACTCAGGTTTACCCTTAACTTTTTGGGCAGAGGCTGTAAACACTGCTTGTTATGTGCAGAACAGAGTTTTGATCAACCCCAGACATCAAAAGACTGCCTATGAAACTCTGTTCAAAATCAAACCACTGATCTCATATTTCAAAGACTTTGGCTGCCCATGTTTTATCTTAAATTTAAAAGATTCAATTTCAAAATTTGCAGCTATAATAGATTGTGGTTATCATTTGGGATACTTAACCACTACCAAGGCCTATAAAGTGTTTAACACAAGGACTGGGTGTGTGGAAAAGACTTTGAATGTAAAGTTCAATGAACTTTCTTCACTGAAAACCCCTACAAACCCTGCTGAATTATTTGATCTTGATAAATTTACATTTGAAAATGTGTCTGTCAAGACTAACCCTGCAGGTATCCAACAACCTCCTCCACAAGATTATGGATATGATGTTATGATCCCACAATATAAAATCACATCCACCACCAGAGCAGCAGATGTTCAAAACCGTTGTCAAAGCTCATCCACTGCTGCATCAACAGTTGTTGACCAATGTAGCCCTTCAACCTCTGTCACCACTTCATCCCCAACCATTATTGATAAAAATCCTTCAACAGTGGATAAAAATCAACATTGTGCCACACCCATTCCTCCTATTCCTCCATCTCCATTTCAAACAGATGTTGGATCATCAAAGTCACCAACATATGTTAGCTCAGATGATTCACATCTGTAGCCTTCACCCTCAAATGCCATTGTTCCATACAAGAGAGATCTGATCTTTCTTAAATCTCATCCACCAGACCAAGTGATTGGCAACATCAATGAAGGGGTTCTCAGAAGAAGCCAATCCCAAAACATTTGTCTTTTTGCTGGCTTTCTATCACTCCAACAACCAGTCAAGTACCAAGAGGCACTGAAAGACAACAGTTGGGTAGAAGCTATGCAAGAAGAGCTCCAACTGTTTAAAAGGCAACAAGTATGGGAACTTGTACCACTGCCAGAGGATGTAAGTCCAATTAGCACAAAGTGAGTCTTCAAAAACAAAACTGATGAAAGGGGCATTGTTGTCAAGAACAAAGCTAGGCTTGTGGTTCAAGGCTTTAACAGGAAGAGGGCATCGATTATGATGAAACTTTTGTCCCTGTAGCAAGATTAGAAGCTATCAGACTGTTCTTAGCCTTTGCTGTCAACCACAACATCAAGGTGTTTCAAATGGATATCAAATGTGCATTCCTCTATGGTAAGATTCAAGAAGTGGTATTTGTTTATCAACCTCCTGGTTTTGAGGATCCATTTAACCCAAATCATGTCTACAAGCTAAACAAAGCCTTGTATGGCTTGAAATAAGCACCTAGAGCCTGGTATAAAACTCTTTCCACTTTTCTCATCTCTATTGGTTTCAAAAGAGGTAAAATTGACAAAACCTTGTTTTTAAAATCGAGAGGAAAAGATTTGATGATTATCCAAATTTATGTGGATGACATCATTTTTGGAAGCACTTGCAATACAATGTGTGAAGAGTTCAGACAACTCATGACTTGGGCACACAAATCTCAAGACTATCACTACTCTATCAAAACAAGGCCTTGTAAGAGGTCTTCCACAAAAATTGTTTACTTGTTCTAAGCATTGTGTTTCCTGTTTAAAAGGTAAACAACATAAAAGCTTATACAAGTCCATTGAAGAGTCCAAAATAACCAAGTGTTTGCAAATGCTGCACATGGATTTGTTTGGCCCAGTAAAAATCATGAGTTCGAAAAGGAAAAGATATTGTTTGGTCATTGTAGATGATTTTTCTAGGTTTACATGGACTTACTTTTCACATTCCAAAGATGAGACTGCAGGCATTTTGCCAGACTTTGTCAAATAGGTTGAAAAACAATTTGACCTTCCAGTAAAAATCTTTAGAAGTGACAATGGAACAGAGTTTAGAAACAAGGATTTGGATGATTTCTGTGTGTTAAAAGGGATTGTAAGGCAGTACAGCATCCCAAGAACACCAGGACAAAATGGGGTGGTTGAAAGGAAAAACAGAACTTTGATTGAAGCTGCCAGAACAATGCCTGCAGACTCAGGTTTACCCTTAACTTTTTGGGCAGAGGCTGTAAACACTGCTTGTTATGTGCAGAACAGAGTTTTGATCAACCCCAGACATCAAAAGACTGCCTATGAAACTCTGTTCAAAATCAAACCACTGATCTCATATTTCAAAGACTTTGGCTGCCCATGTTTTATCTTAAATTTAAAAGATTCAATTTCAAAATTTGCAGCCATAATAGATTGTGGTTATCATTTGGGATACTTAACCACTACCAAGGCCTATAAAGTGTTTAACACAAGGACTGGGTGTGTGGAAAAGACTTTGAATGTAAAGTTCAATGAACTTTCTTCACTGAAAACCCCTACAAACCCTGCTGAATTATTTGATCTTGATAAATTTACATTTGAAAATGTGTCTGTCAAGACTAACCCTGCAGGTATCCAACAACCTCCTCCACAAGATTATGGATATGATGTTATGATCCCACAATATAAAATCACATCCACCACCAGAGCAGCAGATGTTCAAAACCGTTGTCAAAGCTCATCCACTGCTGCATCAACAGTTGTTGACCAATGTAGCCCTTCAACCTCTGTCACCACTTCATCCCCAACCATTATTGATAAAAATCCTTCAACAGTGGATAAAAATCAACATTGTGCCACACCCATTCCTCCTATTCCTCCATCTCCATTTCAAACAGATGTTGGATCATCAAAGTCACCAACATATGTTAGCTCAGATGATTCACATCTGTAGCCTTCACCCTCAAATGCCATTGTTCCATACAAGAGAGATCTGATCTTTCTTAAATCTCATCCACCAGACCAAGTGATTGGCAACATCAATGAAGGGGTTCTCAGAAGAAGCCAATCCCAAAACATTTGTCTTTTTGCTGGCTTTCTATCACTCCAACAACCAGTCAAGTACCAAGAGGCACTGAAAGACAACAGTTGGGTAGAAGCTATGCAAGAAGAGCTCCAACTGTTTAAAAGGCAACAAGTATGGGAACTTGTACCACTGCCAGAGGATGTAAGTCCAATTAGCACAAAGTGAGTCTTCAAAAACAAAACTGATGAAAGGGGCATTGTTGTCAAGAACAAAGCTAGGCTTGTGGTTCAAGGCTTTAACAGGAAGAGGGCATCGATTATGATGAAACTTTTGTCCCTGTAGCAAGATTAGAAGCTATCAGACTGTTCTTAGCCTTTGCTGTCAACCACAACATCAAGGTGTTTCAAATGGATATCAAATGTGCATTCCTCTATGGTAAGATTCAAGAAGTGGTATTTGTTTATCAACCTCCTGGTTTTGAGGATCCATTTAACCCAAATCATGTCTACAAGCTAAACAAAGCCTTGTATGGCTTGAAATAAGCACCTAGAGCCTGGTATAAAACTCTTTCCACTTTTCTCATCTCTATTGGTTTCAAAAGAGGTAAAATTGACAAAACCTTGTTTTTAAAATCGAGAGGAAAAGATTTGATGATTATCCAAATTTATGTGGATGACATCATTTTTGGAAGCACTTGCAATACAATGTGTGAAGAGTTCAGACAACTCATGACATCTGAGTTTGAGATGAGTGCAATGGGTGAACTACAATGCTTTCTTGGTCTTCAGATCAAACAATTGCAAAATGGCACTTTCATTCATCAAAGCATATATGTAAAAGATCTTTTAAACAAATTTGAGATGAATGATTGTAAACCATGTAGTACACCCATGGCAACCACAAAGCTGGTCATGTCTGATGAAAAGGATGATTTGGTTGATCAAACACTATATAGAAGCATGATTGGTTCTTTATTGTACCTAACTGCATCTAGGCCAGACATCATGTTTACAACATGTGTTTGTGCAAGATCCCAATCAGCACCTAGGAAGTCTAACCTCATTGTTGTGAAAAGTAAATGCAGATACATAAAGGGTGCTCCCACACTTGATATATAGTACCCTGCTAATGGGAATGTTAAGATTTCAGGTTTCTCAGATAGTAACTTTGCTGGATGCAACACAACCAGGAAGTCTACATCAGGTGGGTGTCAATTCCTAGGCAATTGCTTAGTGTCTTGGCAAAGCAAAAAGCAAGCAACTGTTTCCACATCCACTGCTGAAGCAAAATACATAGTTGTTGCAAGCTGTACAGCCCAACTGTTGTGGCTTCAAAATCAACTGCTGGATTTTGGTATAACTGCTTTAAAGACTCCTCTTATGTTGGATAGTCAAGCAGCTGAAAATATTATCAAAAATCCAGTATCTCATTCAACCACCAAGCACATTGACATTAGACATCACTTTGTGAGGGATTGCTATGAAAAAGGTTTGATTTCTCTGCATCATGTTCCAACTAAGGATCAGCTGGCAGATGTGCTAACAAAAGCATTAGACACATCCACCTTTGAAAGTTTGATCTCTAGAATTGACATGCTTAACATGGACTAACAAGCAAAATCTTGTTTGTACATGAATAAAAAGCATTAAATTTTTTTTCAGAAAATCAAAAATCCATCCTTAAAAATAGTTTAAATGAAAATTTTTCATAAATCTTTAAAAGTGTGTCCATATCCACTGTTTGGTTCAAACATCTGATTGTTGAAAATTCACCCACTGCTGAAAGCCAACCTCTGATTCTCCAAATCACTGTTGTCCACTGTTGCTTAAACATCAGTGTTTCAATCACTGATGTCTATCCACTGATAGTTAAAACCAGCCATTGTTTTTGTCACACCCCGACCACGTAAAACAACAAATCATGGCGGAAACGTCTGGGAGTGTCGTAACAGAATCATTGTTTCACAACACATGGAATTTAGAATATTGTTTTATTACATAATAAGTTACATTGTCTTGGAATTTGATCAACAAACAGTACAATTGCCGTTCATGTTTTTATAATTTCTAAGGCCCATGTCCATCCTATGTAAAGTAATCAACAGTCGTCACGAAATAAAACCTGAAACATATGTGAAAGTAAATACGTTAGCATAAAAATGCCTGTGAGTAACATAGGTTTTGTGTTGAGGATTCATGACTTTGAATGTTTAAAGAAATGTTTAACAAAAGTAGTCGTGAGCCTTAAAATATTTTCTTTTATATTTCATACGAAAAATGATAAGAAATCAGATGATATAAAAGAATAATGCAATAATGAAATGAATAACCAACTAAAAATTGAGTTTGTAGCATATATAAAAATATACAATGGTTTTAAGAAAGTCGGATAAGTAATATATTAAAATAAATTTTAGTTTCAAAACAGTTAAACAGATAGTATATCAAATATACTTTAGTTGTTAAAATAATAGTTTTCAGTAGTATATCATAAGTATACTTTGGTTTTGTAAATAACATATCAACTATGTTTTAGTAATTAACAAAATATATGTTGGATTTGTACATAGTATATCAAATTATACTTTGGTAAATAATATCACATATGAGAGCATATCAAACTATACTTTGGAAGTATATCAAATTATACAAAAGAAAATGTGATTTAGAATTCATTCAAACCTTAGTGTATCAAACTACACCTTAGAGACTATAGAAATACCACAAAGGCAATTTCTATTTGGATAAAATTCAGTTTCTGACATTCCATACAATAGGAATGGGGTGTCTAGTCCTATAGCGCTATATCGTACTACCAATCGGTTTGGTGAATGTATAAAGAAAGTACAATCCAACAATTAGTTTTAGAATCTTTGAAAATTAATGTTTAAATCATAGATAATCATTCAGTTTGTCAAAAGATAAGTACTAGCATGTATAATCAATTTATACTTTGAAATCATGAAAATAACAATTAAGCACACATGTTTCACCCCAAAACATTTGAAAACAGTAAAAGAGGGGACTATGTACTCACCTTTGGGTGCGTTTTTATATGTTAACACAATCCCTCAAATTGTTTATTCGTCCTAAATTAAATAAGAACGATTTAATAATCAAAAACCCACAAAAATACGTAAGTTTCTCCGATACTTAGAATTTGTGACAAACGTCAATTTTTCGTACATTCCGTACACTAATTGAACAGTAATATGTGCTTAAATAATTGTGCATGATCTAGTTTACAAGACAAATGAATTTTTGACTACTGTTATATACATACAATGGCATTTCATGATAGCAAGACTTTGTACGTTGCTACATGCAACACGAGATAGTTCTAACGATACACAGAACAGAATTGGCACCATTACCAGACAAATAAATTTCTGATTTCCATGCAAGTGAATTCATGCACGTTCTACACTACAAGAATTACTTTATACAGCGTTGCGTCAGAAATACTAGTAAACTCACCGGTAAGACACAATATGCCAACAACTCTGCAGAAAGCAGTCAGACAATAGAATTGGAGCCTAGGTGTAGGTCTAATGACAAGAATACATTAAAACCCAAGAGTACAAACAAGGGTTAACATATAGACTTTCCGAAGACTAAAATACGCACTAAAAAGCACCCGAAACGCACTTTAAGTGCAGAATTTTATTAAATTCAGCTATAATCAGCTTTTAAACATATAAATATCATGCGGAAATTACGTTTTATTATCCAGAATACTTCCCCAAATGTTGGGAATTGAAAGGGTTACAAAAGGATACATAAAGGACACTAAACGGTGCAATTTAGCACTTTAACGAACCGGTATATAACCGAGCAACCGGACATAACCCGGAACATCAAAATTTTATTAGAAGCATTGTTTTAATGTTTCTGAACTAGTTATGGTCCCCGAACACCATAACACCCCTTATAACATAACAACACACTAAATCTCTAAACCTTACACTTGAAAGCTTATTTATTTATGTATTTAGAAAATGAAATTTACACTTAGCCCCCCCCCCCCTTGTTGTCTACGGTTCAAAGGGGGTGACCCCACCAAATTATTTGCCAAATCCTACAAGATACAATTTGATATTCCTTGGATTTGATCTAGATTTTGGAAAGATTTCATTAGATTTGGAAGATCTTGTGAAATATTATATAGATAACATGAGATTCATTCATCATCTTCACACTATCTTCTTTCCTCCCTTCTCTCCCCACCTATGGCCTCAACCCACCACCATACTACCACCATCTTTTAACATCATCTATCCATTCCAAGGTTGTCTTGAGGTGTAAGAAGGTCACAAACGAAGCTTGGAGCTTGCGGATTATTAAGAACCTCTTCCGTGTGCTTTTATCCACTCAATCTTCATCATTGTTCTTCCCTAGCTTTAAGCTAGTTGTAAGCATCTTAAACACTCTCATTTACTTCTATTTTTAGTGGTTAAAAGACTTGTTATGTTGAAAATCTTAAGAACATTAAAGAATATGAACATGAAACTTGAACATAAAGCTTATATACATGATGAATCTTGATGAAATAGTGATGTTTTGATTATGTGTGATGTTTGTTGTTGTTTATTTCAGATGATGACGATTAATCATCACATGAAGCTTGCTAGGTGATGTTTAAACACTTAATCTAGCAAGTAGGGGGATGATTATGTAACATCCTAAAATAATCATCTTCTTGTTAAGACATGAACTTGAAGAATGAATGATTTCTTGGAAAAATATTAAACAAAACAAGCTAGTAATCTTGTGAATCTAAGATTCATGAGTGGTTTTTCTAAAAGAACCAAGTTTAAAGTATGATTTTTAGAAGATCTTGGTTTTTACATAAAACTACACTATTTTTATTAGAAAAACAAGTGTATGAACACTTATGAAACAAGAAAAATACAAAAGAAATATTTTTAGAGAAATCATCTTACAAGTTGTAAATGACTAAATCTTTTAGTAAAGTTATTTACAAACAAATAACCATGTTTTTAAGGGTAACTAAACCTACTAAATAACATGGTAAGTTACTACAAGTTTTTACAAAAACTTCAAGTTCATGATAGAGTGTGATTTACAGGATTTTGGCTTGTAGTAAGACTTGAATGAGTTGTTGATGTTGATGATGACTTTAAAAGAAAATAAACACATGTTTTGAAAACATGGGAAACCTCCATTTTTAGGGGAAACTCTGTCAAAATTTCTACAAATTTTGACACTTAGAAAAATATAAGTTTTTGAGAAACTTATTCCGTAAAAATGTATCTAAAAATGTTTACCAAGGTTTCCCTAATTTTTGTGTTAAGAAATGATGATTTCTTCAAGAATAAAATTGATACTAAGTATGTATATTTTTGAGAGAAATATATATATTTATCGATCACCAAATTTTGTGCTAAGTGTATGAAGTATGTATTATACGTGATAGTGTATTAGGACTTGAAAATACACTAAATACTCCTAAGAAGTGAAAATACAAAAATACACATACTACATACTTAGACAAATACAAGAAAATATATTTATGAGAATATATTATTTGATAGAATAAATAACTTGAACAAGTTATGAACATGAAATGAAGTTTTGAACAAAGATACATAATTCGGGTGCAAACTGCAAAATACAAGATGCTTATATTTATTTTCGAGAAAATAATATAATAAGATTCATAGTTAAAATATAAATTATTTTTAACACAAGAAAACATATACCAAAGACAGCGACTTGTACTTGTGCGATACAAGTCTAGTGACTAACGTTAATAAAACACGTTTAGGTCACGACGCTAGATAAAGCAAATCCGGTGAAGTTTACGACGCAGGAACGCAAAGTTGTGAGTTCATGCTCCCCCTTTTCTTTTAACTGTTTTTGGTTTTATAACTCTCGGGGGTGAAATACATGTTACAAATATTACAATATTTACAAATGGTATAATAACCAGAAGCACTCTTGGTGAGAACGAGTACCAAGTATGATGCGATTTAAGAATACAAAAATACAAGAAGCCCTCTTGGTGAGAACGAGTACCAAGTATGATGCGTTTTAAGAAATGCCTAGGAAATACTAGATCATGTGAGCACAGACATAATACTAAAAATGCCATAAAGTCTTGGTGAAAACTAGTACCAAGCCACTAAAAACATTCATTAATTAGGGACGAGGGTTAGATCTAACGGGTACGGCCGAACCCCACTCATGGTCACAACTAGTACCTAGTAGTGCTTCGGAGTCCCAGTCGAGGTTAATCGACACAGTCGAGGGTAATCGACACAGTCGAGGGAAATCGACACAGTCGAGGGTAATCGACAGAGTCAAGTAGTCATAACAAGTACTCCCCATGTCCTCAAGGAGTCATAACAAGTACTCCCTATGTCCTCACATGCCTTAAAGGAGCCATTACGAGTGCTCCATGTGCCTTAAAGTCATTGTAAAACATTCATGTTCATACACACTTTTCATACCTGTGTACAAAGGAGTCTCTCAAAGATTTACAAGAATTACGATATACAAAAAAGACGCATGAAATCGCTCAACTTTATGTTGATGTTTTCCAAAATTACATGTATTTCAGGTGACAGGATGGATCTTGGGCGCAAGTGTCGTAACTAGAAGTAAACTCCAAGTTTATATGTCATCCACTTTTGTTGATTTGTAACCTAGACGGAGGTTGTGTTTTAAAACTTAAATAACAAGGGTTTGTAATAATCAAATTTTATGAATGGATGAACATCGTTTTGATCATGTAGTTGTTTATTACAATTGAATGCAATGATATTAAACCAGTCACACATCATACGCTTCCGCAAAAGACATGGTGTGACATAATTTTCACATAACTTTGAGATCTTCTCGAAAAGTTATTATTTTTTGATTATATTGGTGTATTTATATATATAAATGAGTTCATATATATTTTAAATACGTTGCGACATGAACGATTTTATTGGTGACCCTTTGTTGGTGCATACATCTGTCGTCTTCGTCTTATATCGAGTCTCAGGTTCATTGCGGTTCGGAAGAAAGATGATGTCATCATTATTGATGATGTCACCCATGACATCAAGTGGAGATAACATGCTTAAATGAAATCAGATTCCATGTACGGACAAAAAGTCTTGTTCGCTTGTAATTGTAATTGTTATATTCGCTTGAGATGATCTGACCGCTTGAACATGTGCATGTTCATTTCAAGCGGTCAAGCTAGGCCTATATATAGTCATCATGTGTGTCATTTTGAAACGGATAGAAGAGAATAGGTTCTTGTATTCCATACCGAGGTGCTACCGGTGTGAAGACTGATTGTAAATGCTATAATATCAATATAATAAGTGTTTAAAGTGATAAGCAAGCTGTTTCGACGTTCGTTTCTTAGTATTCCACCTCTGAAACGGATTAAATCTCTTCTGATCGACTCATTTGGGTCGCAAAACGATCCTACACCCTCATCATGTTATAAGCAATATATCTACGAGTTGCGCGTCGTAATATATATACTCAAATGTAACATACTAATAATAACGTAATACACATAATCTTGTCAAGTATTAACATGTCATCATACACATATTATAAAAACACATAACACATTGTAACACATAAAATTTACCCATGAATTTTTTTTATCATTTCTTGAGCTTTAAATCAACATGTATTCTCATGTACAAGTGTCTAAAGCACACTATCATATCATCATTATTTCATATGAATCTAAATGCATCAAACATGTGATTTATTCATTTTTATTTGCTGATGTAATTGAACATTTATCATATCATACATAAATCATCCAACACTTGCATTTTAACTATCATTCAAGAACAAGCAACAACTTAAAATTTCTCAAATAAGTCTAATAAATTTTTGGCCATTTACATATCAAAATACTAACATTACTTCAAATTTACAACTCACGTTTCAATCATTCCTTTACATCTCTACATATCTGCAACATAATGTTGTTCATACAAGCAAACATCTTAAACAAGTATTTACCAAAGATCAAGTTCAAATCTCATATACATATATATATATATATATATATATATATACGGTTTTATACACACACATATATCACCATTTTTATTTTGTATCAAGACCCATTTCTTTTTAGATTTCAAGTTTGTGAAAAATTCCAAGATTCAAGAGAAACTTCAAATCATCAAGAACAACCGAGAATCAAGAATATGATTTAAACATAAACTTTATACCTTCAAGATTCAAGTAAGTTTTTGGATGGGATTTTGATGATATGGAGCTTGAAATCACTTGAAAGCACATTGGAAACTCCTTTGGATCTTCACACCAACTTGAAATTTGCTTGAAATGGAGTTGGATCTTCAAGAACAAGGTTGAAGAAGATGATAATGGTGATGGTGGTGAGGTTATGATTTGGGGAGAGAGGAGAAGATTTGTTGAGTGGAGTGTAGATTGTGATGTATATATAGGCCAAGATCTAAGTTAAATCTTCCAAGATCACTGATGTGTCTAAAATGCAACATATAAATTACATCAAATGAGGCATAAAACTAACCCTTTTTAAGTACTAATATTGGAAAAAGAGTGTTTTTGTCTTCCTTTTGTATTTTCAGGATTAAATGAGCTCAAAAACACAAAAGAAGCAAAAAGACAGCTAAATCCAACATAAATACAAGGAAAGGAACATAAGTGGACTGCCCGACCCCTCAACGGCATCTTCCAAAGCAAAATAGAGAAGGCAGAAGACTGAACACGCCCCGTGCTCAGCCAGCACGGGGTCGTGCCCAAGAAGCAGCAGAAAAGACAAATCCATAGAAGCTTCTATTGCCCACCACGGGGCCGTGCCCAGTGAACACGGGGGCGTGGCGAAAGTACAGCAGGCGCATTAATTGTAATTGCGAATTACAATTAATGAGGAGAGAGAGTGTCAGACAAGCACGGGGCCGTGCCCAGCGGACACGGGGCCGTGCCCAGCTCTCTATTCAGCCTATAAATAGGAGTGCTTGGTTTCATTTCAACTCATCCCTTGGCACACCACCTCTCTCACACTTCATCCACCACCCACCACCACCATAACACCATCATCCACCACCATCATCCATTGTCCATCGTAGAGTGTGTGAGTCGTCTCGGGATCCAAGATTGATCGTAAGAGTTCTTGACAATCAAGGCCATGTTTGCCTAAGTCTCTTACATCACTTGGTGAAGACAAAGTGTCTAGTATAATACTTTTTATTTCTAATCTTTTGCACTTTTTATTTGGTTTTGTATTAATGACTTTAATAACTAGTTACTTATGTTGAAGGTGATCTTTCCTTATCGTTTGTCCGTGGTGTCTTGGCATTATTTTACTGTCTATATAAAATAAAGGATTTTCACCATTCATATCTCCACGGTCTATATGGAGGTATGTTGGCTACCTGGTCGGGGGTTAAGGGAACGGTTTGGTAAAGGTCTTGCCATTGTTCAGCGTTTAGAGGTCCTGCAATGGACCTGGGTCAAATTTAGTAGGACCTCCTTCAATACTTCACGGTATTGGATGGCGGGGGTCCAAACTCTTTGACCCCCTCATAAGTTAACTACTATTAATACTATAACCCGGCTATTTAGGACTGTATCCCTGCTGACTCAGACTACTTAGTCGAGGGTAACGTCACCGCCAAAAGCGGGGCCTACCATAATACTGCATTAATAACTTAATTCATTATCTTCCAATAATCCACCCTTTTAGGATTGTATCCTTGCTGACTCAAACTACTGGGGTGAGGGTAACGTCACCTTCAAAAGAGGGGCCTACTACAATAACTAAGATAATCTCTTAATTATGTGCAAAAGTGCGGAAATAATCAAAGGTTATACTAGATACGAGTCGGAACCAAGTGATTCATCTTGTCTATCTGTTTTTCTTTTTATTTTATTTTCAGCATTTTAGTTAGTTTTTATTTTTCTTAGTTTAAAAACATTTTTCTAAACTTTTTATTTTGATTAGAGGTTGAGGATAAACCGGTACTAAAAGCTCTTGTGTCCTTGGACGACCTCGGTATCTTACCAACGCTATACTACGCTCACGATGGGTGCACTTGCCCATATGTGTGTTTAGTGTTAGTAAAATATCGTGTTTTATAAATTTAAAACTTGGCTAAAAACAAGTGTTAAAAGGGCTTAAAATATACACCTAATAAATATACGACACTTAAACGCGCATCAAGTTTTTGGCGCCGTTGCCGGGGACACAAGGATTTTAAGAAAGTTAGGAATCAACGGCCTAATCATTTTTTTTCTTTTTCTTTTTTTTTTTTAGGATTTTCGTAGTTTTTCAGCTTCTGCAGAGCTCAGCACGGGCCATGCCCGCTGAACACGCCCCCGTGCTAAATCATTGGAACTGGCAATCCTGTTTTACGTCAAATAGTAAGCTGAACACGGGGCCGTGCTCACCCAACACGCCCCCGTGCCCAAGATTCACTTACTGAAAACAGAACCATTAGATCCCGGCGGTTGGTAATTTCTGACACAAACATGAGTGATAGTAATTGTTTTTACTTTCGGCACTCTTATGGTACGTGGTGTCAATTATGTGGTGGCAAACATGAAGAAGTAAAATGCTACTTTCTAAATTATAGGCCCCACTACATGGACCCACCGACTTCTTATAACCTTAAGAGGGGCGAAAGTAAAAATAAGCACTATTTCTCCCTCGAATGCGCCCAGCCAGATATTCTAGGGGAAATGCTCCTTGATGAGTTATTTCAACTAGAAAAGCTAATTCTGAATTGGTTAAAAGAGCTTAGGAAGGATTTTATTGATCCACCCCAAGAGGATGACCATGACGAAATGCTGGAACCGCATTCCGACAACCTCGTTGCTCCCGAAAATACCTTCGTACCTAGCAAAGACTTGGACGATAGTCGTCCCTGTGTCGATTGTGCCGTGAAGGACTCTCCATCGACTTCGTTCGGTGCATACATAGACCTGAGCGATTCGGCATACACCTTCTTTAACGAGAGCCCGGGAAAGGATTGGACTTGTCCACCTAGAATGAAAATAGGAATTACCCTCACCGACAACCTCTTGCGTTCTCGCCTTAGTCTAGGACAATTAAGGTATCTTAGGCACTTTGGGGTTGTCCCAACCAATCAGGAACCACCCGATTTCGACGAGATCCTTAGAACTAGACAACTTCATAAAACAGTCCCTCGACACGGGGCCGTGTCCAGCCAACACGCCCCCGTGTTCACCAAAAGATTCTCTTCTGATCAGTACGTCAGAATACGGACAAACTGTGTCAGAACTCCACCTGCACACGGGGCCGTGTCCAGGATGCTGTCATTTTCTATAAATGCAGCCAAGAATTCTGCACATTTGGACCAACTTGTGATAGAGATTTGAAGGAATCTTCTCTCAAACTATCCTAGGTAAGTCTAAAAGAAGGTTCCAACAACCCATCTTGTCCTTTCCTCTTTTAGCCATTTCCTTCTTCTCCATCTTTCTCCAAGAACTACCATTAAAAGTTTGAATTCTTCCAACTTTGTGGTAGGGATTGATGAGTGTTGTTCAAGGAATCTTGATAAAAGTATGTTATGTAACATTGTTTTAAGTTATTGATGTCTAAAAAGACCCCACAAGTTCAGAAAATAACTTAAAATTTCAAGTTTCCTTGCACCAAAATTCTGCAGAAAGATGAACACGGGGCCGTGCTCAATGAGCACGGGGCCGTGTCCGGTCACTGTTTCATAAAATAAACTATTTTTCAGTTTATTTTTTTTAGGATGTCGAGTGAAAACAGCGAAACATCTTCCGTGCATTCATCAAACAGCCGAAGAGGAAGGAGGCCCTCCATTGAAGCTACACTTGTGCACTATGTGGTAGCATTAAGGAGGCTCTCGACGAAATGACATCAATAGAGGAGGTCCTAATCGACCGTATTAACGATCTTTCGGTGGGACTCGAAAGCAGCTTCCAAGAAATTAACCTCTTGCACCAGAGGTTAAATATTCTTGTAACACCTCCGATGGAACCAGTCCTCCCTCAACAGGATTGGAACCTGGCGCTCGGAATTAACAACCCTACCGGGTGGGAAGATTTGCCAGCAGAACCTCCCATGGAACACCAACAAGAGAACCCGGTGGAAATCGAGACTCCTCAAACCAATGCCAATGAGCCTTCTTTTCTCCTTCCAAGGGAGGTGGAGGAGTGGCTCGCTGACATGTGAGGAGAACCGCACCCGGAAGAAGGAGTTCTAAAAAGCCTTGTCTAACCAAGATTAGTAGTCTCTTGGAAATTTTGCTAATTAAAATAAAATAGCGGCTAGAACTCCACGATTTAATATTTCTCTGTTTTATCTAGTTTAATTTTAGGACTATGTAAGTTATCTCTATGATGCAATGAAATGATGGTTTTCAAGGTTTGGATGGTTCATAATGAATAAAACACACTCATGGTGGTAAGGGATGAAAAGGGGAACGAGAAAGATGACCTCATGCACAAGAACAAGGCAACCCGACAATTCTCTCCATTTCAGAAGGTTCAACACGGGCCGTGCCCAACCAACACGGCCCCGTGTTGAACCACCTGCAGAAAAACGCCCAGTTCAGGTAACTGGACACGGGCCGTGTTCACCCGACACACCCCCGTGTCCAGACTTCTGTTTTCTCTTGTTTTAATTTTGTTACTGGCACATGAACACGGGGCCGTGCCCGGATAACACGGGGCCGTGTTCAGCGCCCAGTAACACAAAATTTTTGCTTTTTAACACCATTTTACACATCTAATCAACCTAAAAATTTATTTTTGGGACACATTGAGGACAATGTGTAATTTAAGTGTGGGGGGGATGCTAAAACCTTGAATTTTGCAAGTCCTAAATACAAGCCTTACACAAAACTCTATTGGAACCGCTAATCACCCCAAATTTTTTTTCAAAAATTTCATTTTTCTTACTTGTCTAGGTTTAACTCGGGAAATTCAAGTTCTCAAAAAGGTTATATTTTTACGAATTTACAACCGATAGCGTAGTGATAAAAAGAACCAACATAAGAAAATTATGAAAAGGCATGGCAAACTTAGTTAAAATTTGATTATATATACTAGATCACATAAAAACCCATTCCCACAAAAGGGAGTTTTGAGCCTTTATTGAGCATACAAATTTACATCTTTAGACTAAATGCTCATTTTTCGTTTCTTGTGTGAATAGCCGCTTGGTTCTTACAACTCTAGAACTTGCCATGACGATACATTCCCGGTCCTTATCAACTTAAACCCGAGTAAGTAAATAATGGAGGCATTAGGACTAACCCTTTTTATTTCTAAACCATTATTTTTCTTTTTCTTTTATCACCTACCCAAAAATCCCCCTAGTTAACCCCTTTGAGCCTAAACCTTTTCATTTCATCACCCAAACCAAAAACCCTTTTTCCCACCAAAAACCTTTTTTATTTTCAACCCTTTGTTTTAGTAACAAGTTCGGTTTTGCGTAGGATCTTTCCTTAAAAAAAAAAAAATGTGTGTTGATGATGAAGCAAAAAGAAAATAAACAAACAAGTTCATCAAAAATAACTTTGTTTGAATAAAAGCTTCATCAAAATAAAAAGTTACAAAAATAGAAAATCTTACGAAAACCGACACTTGTTACGCTTTTCGCCCTTTTTCTACTAACCACTAACCACTATCCCAACCACCTACCATTAACCCAAGCCTAACCCTTAACCCACAAAGTCCTCTTGATATTTACAAAGGTATAAAAGTTAAAAAGGAGGAGGATTGATTGCTTGGCAAGCTTATGGTAGGAATAAGTTCCATGCCGCTCTCGAGTGATTCACTAAAAATACACCTTCGGCCGAGTGTGAGTGATTTCTCCCGTGAGGTATGTGAACTTGTATATAAATGGAATTTTAAAAAGGCATGTTATGCCCAAATAAGTAATTTCTCCTATGAAACGTTCTAAATAAATCATTACGAATAGGATTGTAAATAGATAAAAATAAAACCCAAAAAGATCTTGGATTCCCAACACTCTACGACAAGCCAAAAACCTTCTCTTCTACCCATTCCATTTGGGAGTGTAAGCCACATATTAAAGAGTTTTGCTTGAGGACAAGCAAAAGTTCAAGTGTGGGGGTATTTGATGTGTGTAAAATGCAACATATAAATTACATCAAATGAGGCATAAAACTAACCCTTTTTAAGTACTAATATTGGAAAAAGAGTGTTTTTGTCTTCCTTTTGTATTTTCAGGATTAAATGAGCTCAAAAACACAAAAGAAGCAAAAAGACAGCTAAATCCAACATAAATACAAGGAAAGGAACATAAGTGGACTGCCCGACCCCTCAACGGCATCTTCCAAAGCAAAATAGAGAAGGCAGAAGACTGAACACGCCCCGTGCTCAGCCAGCACGGGGCCGTGCCCAAGAAGCAGCAGAAAAGACAAATCCATAGAAGCTTCTATTGCCCACCACGGGGCTGTGCCCAGTGAACACGGGGGCGTGGCGAAAGTACAGCAGGCGCATTAATTGTAATTGCGAATTACAATTAATGAGGAGAGAGAGTGTCAGACAGGCACGGGGCCGTGCCCAGCTCTCTGTTCAGCCTATAAATAGGAGTGCTTGGTTTCATTTCAACTCATCCCTTGGCACACCACCTCTCTCACACTTCATCCACCACCCACCACCACCATAACACCATCATCCACCACCATCATCCATTGTCCATCGTAGAGTGTGTGAGTCGTCTCGGGATCCAAGATTGATCATAAGAGTTCTTGACAATCAAGGCCATGTTTGCCTAAGTCTCTTACATCACTTGGTGAAGACAAAGTGTCTAGTATAATACTTTTTATTTCTAATCTTTTGCACTTTTTATTTGGTTTTGTATTAATGACTTTAATAACTAGTTACTTATGTTGAAGGTGATCTTTCCTTATCGTTTGTCCGTGGTGTCTTGGCATTATTTTACTGTCTATATAAAATAAAGGATTTTCACCATTCATATCTCCACGGTCTATATGGAGGTATGTTGGCTACCTGGTCGGGGGTTAAGGGAACGGTTTGGTAAAGGTCTTGCCATTGTTCAGCGTTTAGAGGTCCTGCAATGGACCTGGGTCAAATTTAGTAGGACCTCCTTCAATACTTCACGGTATTGGATGGCGGGGGTCCAAACTCTTTGACCCCCTCATAAGTTAACTACTATTAATACTATAACCCGGCTATTTAGGACTGTATCCCTGCTGACTCAGACTACTTAGTCGAGGGTAACGTCACCGCCAAAAGCGGTGTCACACCCCGACCACGTAGAACATACAAAACGTGGCGGAAATGTCGGGGAGTGTTGTAACAGAATTAATTGTTTCAAATCCATGGCAATTGAAGTTTCGTTTTATTGATTTAAAAGTGTTACAATGTCTTAACAAACAAGGAAATACAACATAATTAACTAGTCTTGTATCTTTTATTGTCACTAAAGCCCAAGTCTGCCTATGTGTATCTTGATCATCTTATGCAACAGTTCCTGAAAAACACATGTGAAAATAGGTACGTCAGCATAAAAATGCCTGTGAGATACATAGGTTTTGTGAAAATAGGTTCCATGACTTATGTTTGAGAAAATGTTTAGTCATGAACCTTGTTATTTGCTTTGTTTTGTAAATCATTTGAAAAACAATGAGTTCAGATGATATGTATAAATAAGTGAATAATGTATGGTTAAATGAATAACCATAGTAAAATGGATTTGTATAAGATAAGTTGTTTGTAAAACAATGTCTTGTGAAAAGTATGTTATTTGTATAAAATGTTATATGTCTCAAACTGAAATGATTCAAATAACGCTACGATATGTAATACCATACAAACACTTATATATAGGAAGTACCAGCGGCGTATCCACCATGCTTGTATCATATTACACACGCATCGTTACTTAATCACTTAATCAAACCAAACTAACCAATGTAAGAAGTCTATGTTTAAATCAATTGTCAAATGTATTGGGTAATATGTCAAAGTGTTCATGTCAAGATGTAAATCATATCAAAATGTCTATGTCAAATATCCATGTCAAATGTCTATGTCAAATATCCATGTCAAATGTCTATGTCAAAATGTCATGTATGGCAAGTGAAATGTCTCAACTAAACCATATGCACAAAACAAAGTATTGAAGTAAAACTTGGTTTAAATCAAAGTTATGTTTTGTGGGAAATGCATGATCAAATGTCAATCATGTTAAAATGTCTATGCCGAAATGCCTATGTCGAATGTCTATGTCAAAATGTCATGTAAAACGATGTACTAAGTAATGCACACAATTGGGCACACCTAGCATGAAATGTCATAAAATCATGTACTATAATGTACTAACGAACATAGCAGGTATATGATGTGAAAACGGGAAAGCATGAATGTAACAAGTAGGCACATGTGTTCCACCCCAAAACAGTTTGGAAAACAGTAAAAGAGGGGTCTATGTACTCACTTGAGATTGCTCAGAAGTCCTAGGATAACCACCAAGCAATGCTAGAGATCGCGGAATATCAAACGGCACCTAATATAGGTAACTACATTAATAAACCGGACCTAAATCGGAAGACTGGGTAGCATGAGGGTTTGTAAACCAAATGAGTGTAGGAACTCATGTGATATGGTTAATCAAAGCCTACATACTAAATGAAACTTAACCTAAGTGTCTACGACCCATTACGACCCGTTTAGGTAGCTTATGCTACTTTAACTCGTCGTTCGCGTGAAACGCGTTTGGACCGCCTAACTAGCCCTATGACAAGTGTTATATGCCTAAACATATTACATAATCAGTTATGTGACAAAGGTTTAGGTTA
>JARYGA010008460.1:0-108929 GCA_030545235.1 Helianthus tuberosus | reverse complement strand
AAAACCAAATAAAACAAATAGTAGCAAACATGTAACAAAATCATTGTTTTATTATTTAGGTGTGTATCTAAGTCCACCCTAAACTTGTTTCTTCAATCGTCATCTATCAACCTGCAACATGTATTAAAATATGATCAACAAATAAGTTGGCGAGCATACAAGTTTGATACATAGCATAATAATGAAAAGGTTTAACTGTGCTCATATCCAACATGGTTAATGTATATAAGTTACTAACATGCTGTACTAGTGTAAGCTGTATTTCAAACCATAGTTTAACGCAATTGTGATTACCCAACATCGTCAAAACGAAGAGGATGTAATGGTGTTTACTTAACAATACCACAAGAATATGGGCGGGGCGTTAGTCCTATAGCGCAATAATTGTTAAGGTAGGCTTGCAAAGTTAATGAGCATATAGACATGTGTAAACATAGCATGCAAGATTAACAAGTATAACAGGTTTCATGTTTAATGGTGGATAGAGTGTGATTTGTAAACATGTTTAATAATTTTGCATGTTTTGTATAAGTGTATATGTTGCACCCAAAGTGTATGAAATGAAAAAGGGATCGAGTATACTCACAGTTTTGCGTAGATTTCCACGAAAACCGAGAGTGGATTAGACGAGAGCTGGTACATCGAAGTCACCCTGAAATGGGTAAACGAAGGTGTGAGTATGATGATGTCAAAAGGCTTGGATCAGACTTTAAAATACAAAAAAGTACGAAATAAAACAAGTAACAGATGCTTTTGTGCAAAAGGCAGTCCTTTCGTGCGACATGGATCCTTTCGTACGACAGGTCTGTTTAAGCGAGGATTTATGCGTAAAATTTGTTTGTAAACTGTTTTAACATGGTACAATAACAATAAATGTTATACAAAATAAAAACAGAAAGTAAAATGGCCAAACAGTCAAGTAAGGACAACCCAGGTGTGCCAACTCAACATAGAAGGAGTGAACCAAGTGTTAGAGGCTGGACGGGGTTAAATTACTTTGTGACTAGCAAAATATTTTGTGTTCATCCATGATGAACTGATATCGAAAAGAAGTGAAATCGAAAACGAAATATATGAAACAGTCCGCTTTCGTGCGAAAGGGATACCCTTTCATGCGATAAGGTCTCTTTTTGTGTGAAAGGTGACAGTTTGCCTCGAAAATGCTTGTTTGTTCTATCCAAAACAGATCATTTCTAGGTGGAAACTAACCCTAATGCCAACCCACAACTATGAACTAAGTTGTGAGTCTGGTGGGTACCAGATTCCACAAAGTTTTCATAACAGAAAATTAAACAAAACGAATAATAAAGTTTTAAAATTAAAGATTGGAAAACTTAGTTGGAATCTCTTATGCGGTAAGGTTTCAAGATTAGTTCGCCCAAGCAAACTCGTGAGAACCATCCAAGAGATGTATACCAACAAAAGATTTTGTAAAAATGTTAAAGAAATGGAACTAGGATGCATGGAAATGTAATAAAAATGAAAGAAAGAGATAGAAATCATCCTGAAATGCGTCTGATTGTAAATGATGTTTGAGAGCATTTGAGAGTAAGTCTGAGCGACTGGAAGGGAGAAATGAGTGAAGTAGTGTGCCTATTTATAGGCTGGAAGGTGAGTTGGGACGAGAGGGAGTTTCTCGCGACAGGAGGTTCAGGCGACAGGCCCCTTTCGCACGAAAGGGGGGGGGGGGTCCTTTCATGCGAGAGGTGCTTCCCTTCCTCTCGAAGGTCCAAGCTTGGTTACATTGAGCATTTTAATCGATTTTACGTGTAACAAGCATAAATGTGTATTGTATTAGTGTGAAACATGTATAATGGTGTTTTAAACATTAATTTTGAGTATAAACATGCAAAAAGTCTAAGATGTATAACATAATCGTGAATAAAATACTTGAATTCTCATTATGATCAACAGTCTTGGGTTACAAGTTGAAACGAAATAGGATACAACATAAGTACAAGTTTCCAAAAATAGAATTACAACAATATTTTCTAAATAAGGAAAGTATGGAAATGCGAAGTGTTACATCACCCCCTTGACTAAAACGACGAGTGTGATATTGGTGAGGGAAAGGGTTAAAAACTCCTTCCTTAGACCCCCTCCCCTCAAGCCAAGACCGAAAGCCTACCCGAATGTGTATTGTGAGTTTTACAAGGGGTTCGGTCTTAAAAAAGATAATTGTATGTACTTGAAAAGGGAGATTGAGTCAGCGATTAAAACGGGGAAGTTGTCCCATTTGATAAAAGAAATAAAATAGGGAGGGGACATGAAAGGAAATGACACTAAGGGGGAGGAACCAGAAAAGGGGTACAGGGATATGATCAGAAGGAGGGAGGAATATGATTCAACCCGGATTATTAAGGCCAGTGTGTTAGGAACCCTAGACTGCATGAAAGCTCCCATACACATGCCCCACCTAGAGGAACACGAAGTCCAGAGGCTCCCCCTCAATATTTCAGCCACGATAGCAGGGCATAGGGTCGCCCGAATACATGTGGACGGAGGGAGTGGGGTAGAGGTGATATATGAACATTGTTTCCTTAGGTTTGATAGGGATGTACGGGACAGACTGGAGGTGTAGGATCGTTGTGCGACCTAAATGAGTCGTTCAGAAGAGTTTGTATCCGAATCTAAGGCGGAATTCAGAGAAACGGACTTGTATATAGCTTGATTCAATTTAAATGTCTCTATTATTGATATAACAACAATTTACAACCTGGAGACAATTTGGCAGCACTTCGGTACCAAATCAGAAAAGTTACAAATGAAGATCAAGACCAAGGTATTTATAGAGAGGTGATTTCGCTTGAAATGACCAAGGATGATTTCAAGCGGAATTAACCTTTTAACATGTTTTCTCGTTTTGCGTGCCCTGATCTATCATTCTAAAACAATACTTGATGCAAGACGAAGTCAACAGACATAGTGCACTAACAGGAGGAGGACTCCATACCCTTGGTAGGTTTCAATAACAGCATCTCTTACCCTTTGGGAAAGATAAGACTCCCATTCACGGTGGGGGTACGTGACAGGGTACGAACTATTGAGCTAATATATACCGTGCTCAGAGCTCCATCAAGGTATAATGCGAATTTAGGGAGACCGGGAATTGGGGACCTTCAAGCACAGACTTCAACTCCTCATGGAACTTTGGGGTTTCAAACTCCTAGGGGCCTGGCTTGGGTAAAGTCCTCCTATGAAGTAGTGTCATCAGTTTCAGAGCAAGGAATTGGAAAAAAAGTCACAGGGAGGAAGGGATAGAGGAGTGGGTCCTCAACGAAAGGTTCCTAGAACAGGCAGTGAGAGTGGGAAAACACCTGAGCGACAAATGCAAAAGCTCCTCGTTGGTACATATGTCTGTCGACTTCGTCTTGTATCGAGTCTTATAATAGAATGATAGATCAGGGCACAAAATACGAGGAATTTATAGATTGTATCCATTTCGCACGAAATGAAACAAGATCATTTCGTACGAAATACTCAGTCTATAAATACCCAGCTTGTCTATTTAATTTGTAACTTTCCAATTCTAGAGCCGAAGTGCTGCTGAAGTATCTACTTGCTGTAAAACGCTGTTATATCAATAAACAAGACAATTAGAGTGTATATCAAGCTGTTTCGAAGTCGATACGTTAGTTTCCGCCTCTCGTATTGACAAGAACTCTTCTGAACGACTCATTTTGGTCGTGAAAACAATCCTACAAGTGGTATCAGAGCTCAGGAGGAGGAGGAGTTCTTACCGAATTCAGCTTGATTTCATCAAATTTCTGTCTTCTACACCTTCTTTTTCAAAATTAACAAGATTTTTTAGTTAAAATGGCTTGATTTTCTCACATTATAAGCGAAACGCTGTTTTAATCAATCCTTGAAAGAATTAGACCTAAAATCAACCTAAAAATTGATCATTTGGACAAAAATCTGATCGAAAGTATGACATCAGCATCATTTCGCACGAAATAAACCCTTCATTTCGCACGAAATCACATTTGTGATCTATTTCGCTTGAAACTGTACATTGGATTCTTCATTTCGCATGAAATCACCCATTTTGTTTGAAAGAGTGTCATTCCGTACGAAATCATTCTTTTCGCTTGAGATTAAGTTCATTTCGCATGAAATCATCCATTTCGTGTCAGTTATTTCGTACGAAGTTGTTCAGCAGATCATTTCGCTTGAAAAGGTTCTTTTCGCATGAATCATTTCGTGTGAAGAGTTCATTCCGTTTGAAAAGGGTCATTTCGTTTGAAAACTGTTTTTTTTGTGAAACATTTTACCGAATCATGGAAGAAGAGTTTTACAACGCGTTTGCTACTGCCCCGAGTACTCCCGTTACCATTACTCAGAGTATGAATATGGAAAATGAAACAGGAACTTTGCAAAAACCCCCGAAGCTAATGGGTATTGAAGAATATTATGGTTGGAAAGACCGATTCGAAAACTGGGTTCAAGCTAATCATTTGAGGTCATGGGAATGTATTGAGAAGAAGTATGTTAAACCTCGTATAGATGTGGGTGTTATTAAAACTATTTCTGAGTTGTCAGACAAAGAACGAAATATGTACAAAGCAGAAAAGATGATGATTAGTCTACTCCAGCAAGCAGTGAAAGAAGACATCTTCATATTACTTCAACATGATAATACTTCACGTTCAATTTGGGAAGCACTTCGAATTAAGTTTGAGGGAAGTGAGAAGATGATCAGGAGTAAGAAATCATTGTTAAAGAAAGAATTTGACTTGTTTACGAGTTTGCCGGGTGAATCTTCAAAGAAGCTGATTGAAAGATATTGTCATTTAGTGAGATCAATGTCTCTTTTGGATATCAACAAAGATCGAGAAGAATGGGTTGATAAATTAGCTGATGCTTTACCTCAGAAAGAATGGGGTACATATCTGATGATCTTAAAGAACACTGGAGAATATGACAAATTGACAATTTCTCAGTTCATTGAAAAAAATTGAAGGACAAGATCTTGAACAGCAAAAGATTGCTAGAATGAACAATCCAAGTGGTCAACAAGATATCAAAATGTATTATAAAGGGAGTGTTCAGGAAGTTGAAGCAAGTCCAAAGGTCCAAACTGCTTTCAGCGCAGAAAACTCATCCGGATCAGTTAATCAAAGTTCAAATAACAACAGTGGTTTTTCTTCATACTCGAGTGTTAGTCCGAATGTTTCAACCTCAAGTCATCAGTTTCAAAGCTCAAACAACAGTAATGGTCATGTATTACACTGCAACATCGCGTTGCATCTTAAGAATGGTCAAAATTTCTCTGAAGAAGTTGCTAAAGGTCATATGGCAATACTAGCTACAGTGTTAGAATCATATGAGGGTTTGGTTGCTGGAAGGATCGGAAATCCTATGCTGACAAAAGAGGATTACGATCAAATCGATGCTGAAGAAATGGAGCTTATGGATATTAAGTGGTGTTTAGCGAGTGTTTAATGACACTCCGATCGGATGGCAATCCGATCGGATGGCCATCCAATCCACATACACTTGTTGGTTTCTTTTGTAATCCGATCGGATGGCAATCCGATCGGATGACCATCCGATCCATCATACCATCTTCCTTCCATCGAACGACAATCCGACACTTGACATTCGACCAGATGATCAAATGCCTAAAAAAGGCTTTTTTTGATCGCAACGACGAGGAGAGTCTCCAGAAATTTTTTTTGGTGATTGTCAATTTTTTCGGGTTTTTAACGACCAAGCTGGGTTGTTCGGGGACACCGTCGGGAGTTTCAGTGTATAGATTTGATAATGCGATCACGGATTGTGAAAATTAGTGGGCTAGTCATGATACTGGTGCAGAAAGTTTATCTTTCAGGGTATATGACTATTTATGGGCCAAATTGTAAAATCCGCAAAGACGAAAAACTGACAATTGTGGCGAATATTGTGATATTCTAGTTGGGTCAAGTTTTTTGGAGAAGAGAATTGAAAACTGAATTCAGTTTGAGGGGGAATTCAATGATAGAGACGTCAGAATTTGCAAAAATGAGGGGGAATAAAAATTAAAAATTTCACTGTCGTATGTTGAAATTCCGGCATTTTTGAAATTCATGACACTGCAACTGTATTCGGGTAGTTTTGACTTCAGATTGTCAGGGGGAATGTGAATCTGATCGTGAGTGAAGACTTCCGAGATCAAGATGATCCAAGGTGTTGATATCTGATAGAGCATCGGAGATCTGAGAGTGATAGTGGATGATGGCTTCTGAGATCTAGATTATCCGAGTAGATGAATCTGATTGTGGACGAATGCTTCAGAGATTGGATTACATTACCAGATGATTTGTTTTCCGATGAAGATTTTCTGATTGTGGAGAATACCGTTTACACGGATCTGTCATTCTTAGGGTGCGTTAACGTGGATCACAGTAAACGGGATATCAGATCTTCAGGGGGAATCACGGATTTAAAGTTAACCAGTGGGGTATTTGAAGTTTCTATCTATTTCCCGTTGAGTTTTTGTACATTCTTAGATCGAGCAGGCGGAATGCGAGATCGTGGTGATTACTTGTGATATCAAAAACTGAGCTCGGATGCGGTTAAAGTTGAAATAGAGGATGCTGCATTGATTAGTTTCAAGTTGGTGATTGTTCGTGAAGGTTGCAGTTTAGCAAATAAGAGGAGAGTCGCAAACTGTGCAAAAGACCTGAGATTCATTCCAGGGGGAATTCGTGCTTTACTTTGGCAAAAGCAAACCCGAATCATCAATCGAGGGGGAATTTGGATAGTCAGATTTCAAGATACCTGATTGAAGTTGTAGAAAAGTTGAAGATTACAGAATATTCAAACACGGCTCAAGGTTCTCAAAGTTTTGAAGACGATTCGACAGTGACATCCGAGGGGGAATCTGTTGTTGCATATTTCGTACGTCTGCCACTGTGCGAATAGTTAGATAGAGCGTGTGTTGAATATTGTATAGTATAGAGAAAAGTTGGACAGGTTTTGTAAATGTCAAGGTCAATCCGATCGGATGGCAATCCGATCGGATGGACCCATATGTGAGTTATCTATAAATAGAAGGATAGGGTTCCTATTTGGATAAGCTTTTGGTTCCTAGAGGGGACATGCTGTCCAACTGGTCTCGCGGTGCTGTAAACGTTGTATAATCAATAGAGACCAGAATAAAATTGACTGATCAGTGTCGTATTCTGTTTCTACTCCTGTCTTAGTCGTAATAAACGCACCAAACACACCGTTTCGGGACCGAAGCTCCATCAAACTCGCCGGATCCTGGAATCAGCAAGTTACATGTAATTCCTGTCAGTAGTTCAAGTGGAGCAGCTACTACAGGTGTTGAATCAACTGATTTACACCTGGACAGTAGTTTCATCAGTAAGACTCCCTTGAAGGCAACCACTGCAGATGCTATAAAATTATCCACTAGTGTGTTTCATTTACCCACTGGCGTGTTAAACAAAATAGCTAATGTAGAGGAAAGTCCCCAGTACCAAGAAAAAGGGGCATCAGTGGTTGAACCATTGGAAACTTCTTTTGGTCCAATTGCTGATACAACCACTGCTAGTGGGAAATCAGATGATCCCATTCACTTGGGTGATGGTTTAAAATACAGAGAATTGATGGAGAGAGTTGACAAGATTGAAACATCTGTGGCAGATATAAAAAATATGCTGCAACAATTGTTACAATCCTCAAAGGTTCCATCCACTGCTTCATCAACTGCTCCAACCACCAATGAGCTATGGCAGCTTTTCCAACCTATGCTTCATCAACAAAGGAAATATGCTGATCAACAGCATGAGATTCAGCTACAAATGATCAGAAATGTGATGGAAGCAAGGTATAAGGATACTCAAGCTGACATTAAAGTAATCAAAGCTCATCTGCTCCAAACCACTGGTACTTCTCCCCCTACCATTGTCTATGTTGAAAACCCTGATGATGCCAAAAAGGGGGAGAAATGAAAGAAAGGAAATGATGGTTTACACTTGGAGCCTGATCGAAAAGCTAAACCAGTTGTGGAGATTCCTAAGTCAGATGGTTCAAAGAAGGTTGATGTGACTCTCAACCTGTTTGCTGAAGAAAAAGCAAAGAGAAAAGAGAGAATGGAAACAAAGGGTGATAAAAGATTTACAGAGGATAAGAAAGTTTTTATGGCAAAGGAAGTGTAGGGTACTTCAAACAGAAGAAAGACTACCAGAAAGGTCAATCAGCCCAAAATCACACCTTCCAAAACCACTAAACATATCCCTGAAATCCCCAAAAGTTGCTCACCTCAAGCCACAAAACCAACAGATGTTGAGACACCTATATCAACAGCTGTTGATACATCAGTGGTTTCAATAGATGTTGTTTCAACAACTGCCCTTATCACCTTACCAATCACCACTCAATCCACCAACACACCTACAAATACACCTCCAACCACTCCAAAAATCAAAAGAAGAAGGATAACAAATGTCATACTTGAAGATGACAATGTACCTTCTCCACTTCTAATTTCTTCACAACCTCTGATCCTATCCATTGTCCAAAAACCTACTTCATCTGCTTCAATTCTAACCCCTGACCCAAACACTGCCTTGGTTCCCTTGGGAGTAAAATATCCTCTGGATCTTCCAGAAGTTAGAGAGGAGATCAAATCCTTTTATTCTGAAGATGATCCTATAAAGAGGAACCTCCCATCTCTCCATGGTTATCCTTTGCCAAGAAACATAGAAGAGTATCTTCAACCGAAGGCCAAACAAGCAGAGGATATATCAAGAAGGGACACAAAGGGAAAGTCTGATAAGGAAATTCAAAGGAATCTGCAATATCTGCTCACTCAAATCAGAATATTAGAGCAGTTTTCCAAAGATCTTTGTCAGAAGCTATCAGAGAAGGATGATGAAAGCTTGAAACAAGACTACATTGAGCACATCATGATGAGTAAGAAATACAAGGCAGAAAGGTATCAATTCAAAGACTGGACCATTACTGAGCTCAAGCAAGAGATTGCAAGAATACAGAAAATGCTTGAAGACAAAACAAAACAAACCCCACCAGTTTGGTCCCAGTACAAAAAGAATGTACCTGAAAGGGCTTTGAAGCTAAAAAGAATGAAGGAAGAGCTAATAACTGCAAATTATGGCTCAAGGAATCAAGTCACTAGGTGGACAGAGGTGAAAGTGGTAGAAACCTACAAAAGGTTGGAAGAAAAAGAAAGAAGGATCCCACTGTTCCTAAAAGGCCAGATTATCCAGAAGCAGTGGTTCCAGCCAAACAGACCATGCCAACTAAAAGATCTGCTACAACCACTGCTCCATCTGCTATTGCTGTCTATCAAAGGAAAAAGCAAAAACAGATGAGTAAAGAAGAAGAGGCACACGAAGAATCATAAATCTTTAAATGGGTTGTCAAGCAGATGTTGGTAGAAAATCCTGAATCAACAAAGCTACAAGAAATATCTAAAGGATTCATAAGCAGGCCTTCGTCACCAAACTCCTCAAAAATAAAACCTCTCCCAAGAAACCCACCAGACTCAAAAATACTAAAGTGGAAGTCTGATCAAAAGACCCATGTATTGACTCTTCTCAAGTCTAGTGGTGAAGTTAAGCATATAACAAGGGAAAATGCACTTGGTCTGGGTGTAGCTGACCTTCAAGACTTGTTAGAACTTCAACTGTGCAGGGATGAGGATGATGAAGATTCTCTGAACTTTGAATTACAATTCAAAGGGCAAGTCAGGGAAAGATTGATGAGGCAATAAAGATCTTAAATAATGAAGTGTTTTGGCATCATCTGTTCCAGGGGAGATTGTTGGGATTGAATCCTACAAAGGAACATACGATACAAAGCCAAAATACTTTAAATCAGTGGATCATCATAAGCAGTGTTTGTACAAGTCTTTCTCCTTGACAGTGGCCCTAACAACTGACAGACTACAAGCTCTGCAGTTATACAACTACTAACAAGCAAAGCACTGATGAAGAATAAAGACTGAAGCTCAATCTACTGATGTGTCTTAAGTACTGTTGAAGACTAAAGCACTGCCAATTCAAGGACTGATCATCTATTGAAGAAAGCACTGATGCTCAACATCAGTGCTTAGGCTACAATAGTGGAATGAACAATTAGTGGTTTATTTATTTATTGTCATATGTAATCAGTAGTTTAGTTATCAGTGGTTGTATAGATCAGTGTTTGTAGTTTGTTAGGAAGTTAGATGTCATTTTCATGGTGACGTCAGCCGAAGATGCTCAGTGGTTTGATGTACTATAAATAGAACAGTACCCTGTACTGTTCTGTCAGCTCTTTTCTTCTCAGTCATTCTGTACAAACAATTAGTGAGCTCAGGCTGAGGGGGAGACTTGTGCATGCATGCAATTGTAATTGTTTATTGTAATCAAATACAATCATTCGATTCGATGTTAAACATGTGTGCTTAAACTATTCTTCCATTAATTGTGTTATTAAAAGTTTATTTCATAATTCCGCTGCAACTTATATCTCTGTTTCATCTTCACTTTAATTAAACAAACACAATCTAAGCAACTCAAATCCTAACAACAGCACTTTTATAAAACTTATTCTCTTGATTTCTGACCATAGACATTTTTTTCTTTTCAGAATTTTGAATCAGCCTTTGTACCAGTTGGAGATCGAGCGGAATTGGTTGGTTTCATGTCTCTTTATTTAGTGTAACTAAAACTTTGTGTTCACTATATTGTTATTTGAATTTGGACAAGAATGTTAAAATACACCATTTGACTCTCAATGATATATGCGTTATTGTTTTGGCAAAATTGTGATTGCATGCATATGAATTAATAACAGTTGAGTTAATGCAACAAAGTTGTGTACTAAAACTTTGTGTTGACTATATAGTTTTTTGAATTTGGACAAGAATGTTAAAATACACCATTTGACTCTCAAGGATATATGCGTTATTGTTTTGGCAAAACTGTGATTGCATGCATATGAATTAATAGCAGTTAAGTTAATGCAACAAAGTTGTGTTTAACGCATTAACTTTGGTGCAAAAAATAAAAAATATATAAGTAAATTGACTTAACTATTTTGAAAGGCACCAATAGATGCAAACCTCACAAGCTACAATATTCTCTAACAAAGAAGCAGGATCTTACCAAGTAATTTGGAGAAGCTCAAGATTGATGGAACATAGGTAAGTAATAAGGTTTTCTTTCAAATACTAATGAACAAATATAAAACTTAAAGCGGAGACTATTGAAAATTACAAACCCTTCAAAGAAGTCAAAATGACAAATATCGATACGCAAGTATGCGACAATGGCAAAATAAAAAAGTCAATTTCTGAAAACGAAGACAGTAAGTAGCAAAAACATCGCAATAATCTCACTGCCTTTAAGTTTTTATTAGAAGACCTGAATCAAAACAAGGAGAAGACCTGGATGACGACATGGCCTTTGTGAGCGGCTACTACAGGCCGTAGTAGACCTTAATCAAAACAAGAAGACGACCTGGATGAAGGCCTGCATTTAGCATCCCCCCTCCCCTTGGCTCGCCTTAACTGGTGATATGTGTAAGAACAATTTATTAGCAAAAACTAAAAGAAAATTCCAAATTTTTTCATCAACAACAAAGGTGTCTTCTGCTTATTTGAATTTGGACAAGAATGTTAAGATACACCATTTGACTCCCAATGATATATGTGTTATTGGCAAAACTGTGATTGCATGCATATAAATTAACAGCAGTTGAGTTAATGCAACAAAGTTGTGTTTAACACAAAAAAGTTTGCATTTGCTGTGTATAAAAAGGTTCCATTTTCTATTAAATGGTTGCATTAAGTTTTGAAAAAGGTTGATTTTTTGTAACTAAACTAAAATAAAAGTCGCATTTAAGTATTAAAAAAGTTACATGTGAGTATTTAAAAGTTTCATTTATAGTAAAAAATGTTGCGTTAGAATGTAAAAAGGCTGCATCTTAAAAAGGTTGCATTTGAATAATAAATGCAACACATTAAGAAAATGTTGCATTAGACCATAAAAAGATTGCATTAGGTCTAATGCAACTGCTTCTAATGCAGCTCCCAATAAAAGGTTGCATTAGGCCTAATGCAACATTTTCAAAGAGTGATTCAACATTTTATCGGGGTTGCATTAGCTTCATTTTCGTGTATTGTCTCGACCACGAGATTTGTTTAAAGTAATACGGTTAGTTCCGTTTCATATCAGCTTTCAACCTCTTAAGTGTATCCTGTGCCACAAAGGGAATCCCATTTCACTTTGACGAGGGAAACTTATTTTTTACGGAGCTTTTAAATTTCATGGTCCATAATGGACAAGATTTTTCAATAAACCTTAAGCTCACGTTTAAACGTCATGGCGAAACATGACAAGTGCTATCAGTCTAGCACTTTTCATATTAGAGATATGGAATACACTATGGATTTCACTTAGCTCTTTTAGTAGGTTAAATCTAGAAGCTACTGAACTGACATATTCTATCATCTCGAATGCTCGATATATCTAGGGCTCAGTTGCCCTTATTCAATTCTCTTCCACGTTATGTTTACTATTTAATATTTCATTATTAGTCATTAATGGGCTAACACTTTTATTTTTATATTGGTATTTGTTAGGGATGGATTTTCATAGTGTATGGATCACGGATCCTCAAGTGCAGCCAGGATCACGGATCCGCAGTTCCCTTTGAATTAAGGATCCTCAGGAGACGTTGCAGGATTAAGGATCCCGGATCCTCATTATTATCCTAACATTAACAATTGTTTCCTTTATATTTGAACTTGTTTTGCAGGAGTATTCGAATGGGACTTGGTCTTGCTGAGATTCCAGGGGAATATACCTTACAATTCCACACGTGCATAGCCTTCGTGAACGTTATGGAGATCGTGGGAAGCTAGCATCTTTTGTGGATTGTTAGTTAGCAAGTTTATTTCTATTTTTATAAGGGGATAACAAGCTTGATTAGATAGAACAATTAGCAAACACACACTGCTCGAGAACTCTCTGCAACTTATTGGCGATTACACACTTTTCGCACATTAGTGATCCTTGTAACAAGCTTGTTGTCATCCCGATTTGTAACCTTTACTTGTTTAATATAGTTGGTGATCGGTAGTTTCCATCACCCGAGGTTTTTTGTGCCGGAGATCATACATTGATCAAGGGCTTTTTCCTCGTATAAATCCTTGTGTCCCACACTCATTTCATTTACACATTGTTCGTACATTTGTTCATTTAATCAAGCATCACACCTCACAAAATCGGATTTGGTTGTATTATCCTTGTGTGATTTTTGACCAAAACAGTTTGGCGCCCACCGTGGGGAAATTGGTGCTTCAATTATGAAAATCTCGTTCATTTCTATCATTACCATCAACCACATGGCTTCTCAAGTGAAGAACACTTCAAGCTCTATGCCGACGATCACCTCTTTTCAGGGCATTCCACCTTTACCACCTATTTCTTCTGGATCCCAGAAGAATGCTGAGAATGCTACGAAGAAACAAACCCCCGTTTTCTCAAAAGCAACTTCGGCTATTACTTCTGGCCCTACTAACAATGATCTTTATTATTTGATTTTGCAGATGAGGGATTACATGCAACAGCAGGACAAAACCAATGGCAGGATCCTTTGAGAGATTGATGACATCAAGAAATTGAAGAGATCAGCGGAGGATCACTCTCCTTTGATGCCGAGATCGCTGAATTTCGACACTCCTGTCATAACTACACAACACTCTACAGCATCAGATGTCCAGTATTCAGGTGGATCATTGGGAATGCGTTATGGATCATCGGCAATGACACGGGCTCAAAATCCTACTTTCAGCCTTCAGGATCCTCTCTTTAGCCTCAAGAATCCTCCTTCCAGCATCTAGGATCCTTCACTAGTTCAGGAGGATACATGGGGATGAAGATGGTTCAAGGATCCTCATCTCAGGTTCAAGGATCCTCCTCTCAGGTTCAAGGATCCTCATCTCAGGTTCACGGATCCATGGGTTATCCTCTAAGACCTCCAGCTTCGGTATATCAAGGATCCAACATCTTTCAAGACCAAGGATCCTTAAGAAGTGTAGAACCTAGAAGTTCAGAGATTCATTTGGGAGACTTCATACCTATGCAAACCATTGCTTCATCTGGTCCCTCAATTATACCAGAATCTCGCCAATATGGATTCACGTCTAGAATCCCAAACTTGAATCCTTCAGGAGGTAACACTTTGAATAATTCTTATAATGCTAACCATGGCTTTGTGCAGGATACATGTATCAACCAAGCTATGGCCAGAGAATTACAAAATTGAGAGTGATCAACAAGAAGCAAAGAATTGTTACACGTCATCAATGAAGCCAGCCTCAAGACTAAGGGAGCAATAGCAATTAAAGCATCCTTCAAGAGATGTCTTGGAGGCAAGAGAACAGGATATGAAAGAAATCCTTATGGATCCTCATGATCCTGAATCCATAGTCTTCATAGGATCAGGGATCCTAAGCAACATTAAACAGGATCTAGTATCCTTCCTTAAGAGGAGGAAAACTACCTTTGCCTGGAAGCATGAGGACATGACAGGTATATCTAAAGATATAATTACTCATAAACTTTGCATTGACAGGTTATTCAAGCCAATTCATCAAAAAAGGAGGAAGTTTGCACCTGAAAGGAATGCCATTATCCAGGAAGAGGTAGATAAACTACTTCGGGCAGGTATGATAAGAGAGATTAAGTATCCAAGGTGGTTGGCCAATGAGGTTGTTGTTCAAAAGAAAAATGGAAAGTGGAGGGTATGTGTCGATTTCACTGATTTAAACAAGGCATGTCCCAAGGATCCTTTCCCATTACCCCACATTGACTCCATGGTGGATGCTACCGCGGGTCATGAGTTGTTGTCATCTGGATTTCAACAAATTCAGATGGAACCATCTGATCAAGAGGATACAGCCTTTATGACCCAACTGGTATATATTGTTATATAGCTATGCCATTTGGACTAAGGAATGCAGGTGCTACTTATCAAAGGCTAGTCAATATGATGTTCAAGGAACAAATTGGACACACTATGGAAGTTTATATAGATGACATGGTGGTTAAGTCCAAGAAAGCTTAGGATCACCTTAGATACTTGGAGGAAGCATTCGATATCCTTGATAGATTTAATATGAAACTAAATCCTTCCAAGTGTCACTTTGGTGTTAAAGCAGGTAAATTCCTAGGCTATATGGTGACAAAAAGAGGCATTGAAGCAAGTCCAGAGCAAATTCAGGCTATTGTGAATATCAAATCTCCTGCCAATGCCAAGGATGTGCAAAGATTGACAGGCAGGATCGCAGCCTTGAACAGGTTCATATCCAAATCCTCAGAAAAATGCAAGGAATTCTATGACATTTTGAGGAAGAACAAGAAATTTGAGTGGACTGAAAAGCATGAAAATGCTCTCAAAGCTCTTAAGGATTACCTATCCTCAGCCCCTGCCTTGATGCAACCAGAAAAAGGGGATGTATTATCCTTGTATTTGGCGGTATCCTCTAAAGCAGTAAGTGCGGTCCTTGTTAAGGATCATGAAGGTACACAACATCCTGTTTATTATGTAAGTAAGAGTTTGCTTGATGCTGAATCCAGGTATTCACATTTAGAAAAACTTATCCTTGCATTAATTATGGCATCTACTAAGTTAAGACATTATTTTGAAACTCATGCCATTATTGTTAAGACTAATTTTCCAATTAAGAATGTTCTCAGGAAACCTGAAATGTCAGGAAGGATGGCTAAGTGGGCAGTGAAGCTTAGTGCTTATGATATAAGATATGAACCAAGGACTGCAATCAAATCCCAAGCCTTAGCTGACTTTGTGGCAGATTTTAGTAGTGACTTGCAAAAGGAAGCTGAGTTAGAAGTCCAACAGCTGGAAGAAACTAAGGATCCTTGGATACTTTTCACTGATGGAGCTTCTAATGTCAAAGGAACTGGACTTGGAATACTACTAAAATCGCCACAGGGGGACATAATACCCCACTCCATAGCTTGTGAGTTTCAAACTACTAATAATGAGGCTGAATATGAAGCCTTGATAGCTGGTTTATAAATTGCCAAGCATATGAGGATCAGGTATCTTGAGGTACATGTAGATTAATTGTTAATTACTAATCACTCTAATGGATCCTATGCTGTTAAAGGTGAAAAGCTAATCAAATATTTAGAGATAGTCAAAGAATTGGCACTCTCTTTTGTTTCCTTTAGTTTGACACAGGTACCCAGAGAAGAGAATGTAGAAGTTGATGCATTGGCCAATCTAGGATCATCCTCGAAGATTCCAGAGGATATCAGGATCCCTATTATCCACATCCTAACCCCCGCTATTGAGGATCATGTAGCCATGGAGATAGGAGAGGATCCTGCAATCATCCCTAGTGATGATATACAATCTCATTCAGGATCGTGGATCCTTCCAATCATGAGATACATACAACATGGAGAGACTCCTACAGGAGAAAACCCCAGGGCTTTCAAAATTAATGTATCTCAATTTACAATATTGAATAACTTGTTATATAAACGATCTCTTGCAGGACCATATCTAAGATGCATTGAGGATCCTGAAATCCAAGAAGTCCTAAAGGATTTTCATGAAGGAGATTGTGGAAACCACACTGGGGGCAGGGCATTGTTCTCAAGGATCATGAGGACAGGATACTATTGGCCTACTATGAAGAAGGATGCTGTGGAATATGCCAAGAAGTGTGATCCTTATCAGAGACATAGTAATATCCTTCACCAACCAGCAGAGCTTTTGCATCCTATAACCTCTTCTTGGCCATTTATGAGATGGGGAATGGATATAGTTGGTAAGCTTCCTAAGGCACCTGGTGGAAAAGTATCCATGCTTGCTATGACTGATTACTTCTCCAAGTGGATAGAGGCTGAAGCCTTTGCTCAAGTCAGAGAAAAGGAAGTGATATCCTTTATTAAGAGAAACATTATTACTAGATTTGGTATTCCTTCTGAAATTGTTTGTGATAATGGATCCCAATTTATTGGGAATAGAACTACTAACTTTTGTGACTGCTGGGGGATTAAGATGATAACATCAACACCAGTCCACCCACAAGCTAATGGCCAGGCAGAATCATCCAACAAGGTCATCATCAACAATTTGAAGAAGAAGCTTGGATCCAAGAAAGGAAAATGGGCAGAAGAACTACCTTATGTACTTTGGGCTGATAGGACAACTCCCAAGAATGCTACTGGCTAAACTCCATTCTCTTTGGTATTTGGAGCAGAATCAGTGATCCCTACAGAGATGGTGGTTCCTACTGCAAGAACAAGCATTCGTGATCCTGAAGAAAATGCTGAAAACCTGGTTCAAGACTTGGATACTATAGAAGAACTCGGGGATTTGGCAAGGATAAGGATGGCCAGTTATCAATAAAGGATGGCTGGAGCCTACAACAAAAATGTCAGGATCAGGAAGTTCCAAGTTGGTGATATGGTATTAAGGAAAACATTTCAGAATACCACCAATCCTGCTGATGGAAAGTTAGCACCAAAGTGGGAAGGCCCCTATTTGATTGAAGCTGAAGCAGGAAAGGGGGCATATCGATTGCTAACAATGGAAGGTGATTTGCTACCAAGAGCTTGGAATGCTGTCCACTTGAAGAAATACTTCATGTAATAAGGATCCATGATCCTTAGATAACAAGTATCCTTGAAGGATCCTTACATGACAGAGGATCCTCATTTTGGTAATGATATAATATCAAACTATTTCATTCTTTAATTATCTTATATACAAGGATAAGGATCCTGGATCCTTTATCCTCCTTTCACTTGATTCTGAGTTTTGCAGAAGGTTTAGGTATCCTTAACAAAGGATTGAGTATCCACAGAAGTATCCAGTTATTTGGGCTTGACCCCAGTTATTTGGGCTAGTCCCCAGTTTTTGGGCCTGTCCCCAGTATCGCCAGCAGCGCACGATGATCTTGGTACAGTTCATGGCAATGGGACCAGTACTCGCTTTAGGGGCTGACAATTTCATTGTACTGGCTGTATCCGGGATCCTACGTATAATGGTAGACGTACCATACATCCGTTCCTAAGGTTTCTAACGTTATCACGCTAGCTAAGGTTTTGGCATTTTCATGTCACTAAGTTTGGATAGTCGCCAGTAAGGGCCATACTCCAGTTTACACAAGATCCTTTGGGCTTGTCCCCATTTATCCTTTGGGCTTGTCTCCAGTTATCCTTTGGGCTTGCCCCCAGTATATTGGACTTGTCCCCAGAATTGTTGGGCTTGTCCCCAGTTACCAACTCTTCTCTTATATTTGGCTTAGTCCCAAGTTATGTTCTGTTTCAGGGTTTTAAAGTTAAACAGCCAAGGATCCTTGATCCTTACGTTCTACCAAGGTTTGTCTTTTGATTATCCTGATTATAAATGTTAAGAGGTTAGAATCCTAACTTGGATTCTCAGGTATGATCCTTGATCACTTTGATTTCATTTATTATTTATGTAAGTGACCCTTATCCTTTGACAACAGAACTAATGATCCTTAAGTTACATAACTTTTCTGAACTTGTCGACTATAGGATATTTGATCCTTGATCATATCCTAAAACTTTTAAACATGATTCACTAAGCCTTTGTTCTTTACTCACAAATTCAAACAAAGTACACAACAACAGTTGAAAAATAAAGAATTCATAAGGATAACAACACGAGAAGTAGCTAAAAAGTTAAAGTTTTATTTATTCACAAAAGTTAAACCCTTTTAAGGTTGTCAAAATTGCCAACCCAAGCTTCTACCAGCAATACGTGGCCCGTCCACTTGGGTTGGCAAAGGGTGTCCATTGTTAACAGGTCTTAAGAGTGCAGGAAATAAAAGATGGCAGGATAACAAGTGGTTTCATCCCCCAAACAGAGGATCCCTCCACCACCTATTATCCTACCTATTGTTCAAAGGATCCATGATCCACAACCCTAGAAACTATTGTTCAAAGTACAATCCAACATTGTTTTAAAACATCATAACCAACAAACTTTCAAATCCTAAAAAAAATGGGCTTCGGCCGCGTCTAGAAATGTCCATCATCGCCCATTTCAGCAGCTCACACCTTGGCTGCATCACCACCAGCATCATCACCACCAGCCTGATCCTTTCCACTGCCACTTGCCTCAATTGCCAAGACCTCTGTAGCCTCCTCTTCATCCTCTAGCTCTGCCAGCTTTGCCTTCCAAGTGGTCCTGTCGAAGTCAGGATCCTCAGCCTCCTGAGCCATTTGCAGCTTGATCTTATACATGGTGATGGCAGCAGAGACTTTAGCATCTTCCAGCAGGTTGTGCTTCTCGTGATCAGCATTTATCTGGGCCATGACCACCTGCTGCTTTGCCAGAGCAAGATCCTTCTCAAGGCGGGAGATAGCTTGATCCTTTGCAAGGAAGAATTTTTGATACTCCAGATGCTTTTGCTCCGCTTCCTCAACATAAGCATCAAACAACGTTTCGACCTCAACAAATTTATGCAAAAGTCAAGGTAAAGTTCAGGATCACGTGATCCTCAAGCGGGCAGGATAATGAAGCAAAGTTGGTAATCCTTACCTCAGCAAAGTATTATTGGAACTGGTGGCGAATAAGAGGCAAGCCTTCAAGATTGTCGGCTTCGGTGGCCTTCCTTTTCTTTCCCCCCTTGGAGGTGGTAGGCTTGGGGACTATGGTGCTTGGGCTAGCAGCAGTCTTCTTCTTCCCATACCTGGGAGCAACAGCAGTAAGATTGGTGACACTGAAGCGGGTGGCAGACCTTGAGGATTTTCCAGCACCTATCAATCCAAAACAACAGATAAGTATTCTTGTTATATTTGTATTTCAACATTTAACCATATGTAAACTTGGATACTTACTTGACATTGTAACAGAGCCTGAGGATACTTCTTGAGAATCCTTGGTGTTCGCTTGAAATGTTCTTACTGCAAGATCAAGATTCCGGAAGGCGTTGATCCTCTCTTTGGTTGCAGGTGATGTAATGATGTGTGAAACAGAGATAGCTGCACAAAAGAAACAAAAAGATGTTAGTGATCCACAACAGAAACAGGATTACCATATGATCCTTCTATAAGGATCCTCTATCCTACCATGAGTGGCCCATTTTCTAAGGAGATCCTTCCCATCAGGGATAGAATCCCTCCTGACGAAGAAAAAATGTTTCTTCCACTTAGTATCGTTTTTGGTGGTCTTGAGGATTGGGTGTTCTTCACCGGGCTTGTGTTTGAATAGAAAGCGGTGTGAACCATGGCTCACAAGGTTGTATAGTTCAGACAACTCCGACATTCCTAACTCAATATCCTCCTGCTCAATGATCTTCAAATGAGGATTTAAAGGATGTAACGCACGAATTTAAATGCTTCCTAACCCTTATCTCTAACTTGAATTTATAATCATGATTTTGCAGGGATGTCGCTTCAAGTGACGTAGGATCTACAACGGATAGTTCGATCTTAACGGCTATATATCCGTTAGTTTGTTGCGGATAAGATCAAGAAAATATAACTCGCCAAAATTACACTTCACTCCCTATATTTTGGAGGCAATTGTTAGGGGAGGATTTTCCAATCCTAAGGATCACGGATCCTCAGTAGGTGTTGCAGGATCAGGATTCAGGATCCTTATTGTTATCCTTATACTAACAATTGTCTACCTTGTGCGTAAACTTGTTTTACAGGAACAAAGGCATGGACCAAGTTTCACCGAAATTCCTGGAGCATATTCCTTTAATATTCCGCACGTGCTTGACCATTATGGACGTTATGGAGATCGTGGGGAACTTGCACGAATTGCGGATAGTTAGTTAGACTGGTTATTTCTAATTTAAAATGGGGATAACAAGCTTGTGTAGAACACTTAGCTAATTTTAACAAATACACACACTCTCGTAACAGCTCTCGATCAGCTCTCAAACACTACTTGGCGATTTCATACATTTTTGCACATTGCACACTAGTGATCCTTGTAACAAGCTTGTTATCATCCCAAGTTTACCAACTTCTTTTGTTTAATCTTAGTTGGTGATCGGTAGTTTCCATCACCCGAGGTTTTTTATGCCGGAGATCAACTCTTGATCAAGGGCTTTTTCCTCGTATAAATCCTTGTATCACTTGTTCATTACTTTTTTAAGTGATTCTTAATATTGTTCATTGATTCAAGCATCACACCTCACAACAAAAGATTTGGTTGCATTATCTTTGCTTGTTTTTTGACCAAAACACTTATATTTGGCAGTCTCTTCTAAGGCAGTAAGTGCAGTCCTTGTTAAGGATCACGAAGGTACACAACATCCTGTATATTATGTAAGTAAAAGTTTGCTTGATGCTGAATCCAGGTATATTCACATTTAGAAAAACTTATCCTTGCTTTGATTATGGCATCTACTAAATTACGCCATTATTTTGAAACCCATACTATTATTGTTAGGACTAACTTTCCGATTAAGAATGTACTCAGGAAACCAGAAATGTCAGGAAGGATGGCCAAATGGGCAGTCAAGCTCAGTGCTTATGATATAAGATATGAGCCAAGAACTGCCATTAAATCCCAAGCCTTAGCTGACTTTGTGGCTGATTTCAGTAGTGATCTACAAAGGGAAGCTGAGTTAGAAGTTCAACAGCTTGAAGAGACTAAGGATCCTTGGATAATCTTCACGGATGGAGCCTCTAATGTCAAGGGAACTGGATTAGGAGTACTACGAAAATCGCCACAGGGGGACATAATACCCCACTCTATTGCTTGTGAGTTTCAAACTACTAATAATGAGGCTGAGTATGAAGCCTTGATAGCTGGTTTGCAAATTGCTAAGCATATGAGGATCAGGTATCTTGAGGTACATGTGGATTCATTTTTGATTACTAACCACTTTAATGGTTCTTATGCTATTAAAGGTGAAAGACTAATCAAATATTTAGAGATAGTCAAGGAATTGGCACACTCGTTTGCTTCTTTTAGTTTGACACAGGTACCCAGAGAAGCAAAATGCAGCAGCTGATGCATTTGCCAACCTTGGATCATCGTTGAAGATCCCAAAGGATATCAAAATTCCCATTATCCACATCTTGGCTCCTGCTATTGAGGATCATACAGCTATGGAGATAGGAGAGGATTCTGCAATCATACCTAGTGATGGTGCACAATCACATTCAGGATCCTGGATCCTTCCGATCATGAAATATATACAACATGGAGAGATTCCTACAGGAGAAAACCCCAGAGCTTTCAAAGTCAAGGTATCTCAATTTACAATATTAAATAACATGTTATATAAATGATTACTTGGAGGTCCATATCTAAGGTGCATTGAGGATCCTGAAATTCAAGAAGTTCTAAAGGATTTTCATGAAGGAGATTGTGGAAACCACACTGGGGGCAGAGCGCTATTCTCAAGGATCCTTAGGACAGAATATTATTGGCCTACTATGAAGAAGGATGCTGTGGATTATGCCAAGAAGTGTGATGCTTGTCAAAGACATAGCAATATCCTTCATCAGCCAGCGGAGCTCCTGCATCCTATATCCTCTTCTTGGCCATTCATGAGATGGGGAATGGATATAGTTGGCAAACTTCCAAAAGCACCATGAGGAAAAGTGTTTATGCTTGCCTTGACTGATTACTTTTCCAAGTGGATAGAAGCTGAAGCCTTTGCTCAAGTCAGAGAAAAAGAAGTGATATCCTTTATTAAAAGAAACATTATTACCAGATTTGGAATTCCTTCTGAAATTGTTTATGATAATGGATCCCAATTTATTGGGAGTAGAACTACTAACTTTTGTGATAGTTGGGGGATTAAGATGATAACATCAACACCAGTCCACCCACAAGCTAATGGTCAAGCAGAATCATCTAACAAGATCATCATCAGCAACTTGAAGAAAAAGCTTGGATCCAAGAAAGGAAAATGGGCAGAAGAGCTACCTTATGTGTTATGGGCTGATAGAACAACTCCCAAGAATGCTACTGGCCAAACTCCATTTTCTTTAGTGTTTGGATCAGAATCAGTGATCCCTACAGAGATGGTGGTTCCTACTGTTAGAACAAGCATCCGTGATCCTGAAGGAAATGCTGAAAACTTGATTCAAGATTTGGATACCATAGAAGAAATCAGGGATTTGGAAAGAATAGGATTGGCTAGTTATCAACAAAGGATGGCTGGAGTTTATAACAAGAATGTCAGGATCAGAAAATTTCAAGTTGGTGATATGGTGTTGAGGAAAGCATTCCAGAATACCACAAATCCCGCTGATGGCAAGTTAGCACCAAAGTGGGAAGACCCCTATCTTATTGAAGCTAAGGTAGGAAAGGGGGGCATATCGATTATTAACAATGGAAGGTGATTCTCTACCAAGAGCTTGGAATGCTGTCCATTTGAAGAGATACTTCATATAAGAAGGATCCAGGATCCTTAGCCATCCTCACATCCGGTGTCTATTAAGGATCCTTAGAGGATATATGATCCTCATTCTGGTAATGATATGATTTTAATTTATTTAATCCTTTAATTTATTTTGTTACAAGGAGAAGGATCTGGGATCCTCTATCCTTTTTCACTAAGTTCTGAGTTTTGCAGAAGTTGATGCATCCTTGATAAAGGATCAAGAATCCACAGAAGTATCATAAGTTTTATGGGCTTGTCCCCAGTTTTATGGGTTTATCCCCAGTTTTTGGGCTTGTCCCCAATTTAAGGTATCCACTACCTTCGCCAGTAGCGCACGATGATCCTGGTGCAGTTAAAGGCAATGGGACCAGTACCCGCTTTAGGGGCTAACAATTTCATTGTACTGGCTGTATTCAGGATCCTACGTATAATGGTAGACGTACCATACATCCGTTCCTAAGGTTTCTAACATTTTCACGTTAGCTAAGGTTTTGGCATTTTCATGTCACTAAGTTTGGATAGTCGCCAGTGAGGGCCATACTCCAGTTTACACAAGATCCTTTGGGCTTGTCCCCAGTTTTTTGGGCTTGACCCCAATTTTTTGGGCTTGTCCCTAGTTTATTGGGCTTGTCCCCAGATTGTTGGGCTTGTCCCCAGATACTAACTCTTCTTTTTGCAGTTGGCTTAGTCCCAAGTTATGTCTTGTTTCAGGTTTCTAAAGCTAAACAGTTAAGGATCCGAGATCCTAACTTTTTACAAGGGTTTGTCTTATAACTGTCATAATGGTATGCACTAAGGATATAGAATCCTAACTTGGATTCTCTGGTATGATCCTTATTTACTTTAATTTTATTCTTGATTTATCTATGTTACCCTTATACTTTGACAACATGATATATGATCCTAAAAAGTTATTTCACTTTTCAAACTTTTCGATTATAGGATATTTGATCCCTGATCATATCCTAAACTTTTTGACATAAACTGATTTCTATACTTTCATTATTAACTTGCAAATGCAAAGAAATTGTACAATAACAATTGAAAGGTAAATATACACAGAATGAACAACACTGAATAGCCAAAAGATTAAGGTTTTATTTATCAAAGGTTAAACCCTTCAAAGGTTGTCAAAATTACCTACCTTGAGCATCTACCAGCAATACGTGGCCCGTCCGCTGGGGTAGGTAAAGGGTGTCCATATTAACAAAGTCTAAGTGCAGGAAATAAAGATGGCAGGATAATAGTGGCTTCATCCCCCAAACAGAGGATCCCTCCACCAACTATCATCCTACCTGTTGTTCCAAGGATCCGTGATCCTTAAACCTAAATACTATTGTTCAAATACAGACCAACCATTGTTTAAAACACCAACAACCAAAAAACCATTAAACCATAAAAAAATGGGCTACGGCCGCGTCTAGATAAATCCATCATCGCCCATTGTTGCAGCCTAAATCTTCGCTGCATCATCACCACCAGTTGCTTCTTCCGCTGGATCCTTCACTCCACTGCCACCAGCCTCAATTGCCAAGACCTCCTCCGCATCCTCTTCATCATCCAGCTCCGCCAGCTTCCGCTTCCAAGCCTCTTGGTCCCAGGCAGACCTGTCGAAGTTAGGATCCTCAGCTTCCTTGGCCATTTGCAGCTTGATTTTGGGCATGGCGATTGTAGCAGAGAGCTTTGCCCCTTCCATCACCTCTTCCCTCTCCTGCTGAGCTGTGATCCGGGCCAGGACCAACTCCCTCTTTACCAGGTTGAAGTCATTCTCGAGGGAGGAGATTTTCTTATCCTTTTCCAGGAACATCTTCTGGAAGTCCAGGTGCTTTTGCTCAGCCTCTTCGAGATTGTTATCCAGGAGCATTTGGATCTCAGCGAATTTATACACAAGGGAAACACGTGTCAGGATCCGTTATCCTCAGAAAGTGAAGATCAGATTTAAGGATCTAGGATCCTTACCTCAGAGACGTACTCCTCGAACTGGTGTTGGATGAGAGGGAGGCCTTCAAGGGATTCAACGGTCTTTCTTTTCTTGGAACCCTTGCCCCGTGTGCTCATGCTTTTGGGGTTTGGGATGCTGGGGCTGGCAGCTTGTTGCTTCTTGATGGACTTTGAGGAAGCAAATGCATCAAGATCGCTGACACTGAACCTGGAAGCTGATTTTAAGGATTTTCCAGCGCCTAAAATGCAAAACACAGATAAGTATTCTTGTTTTACTTTCATTTAAACGTTTATACATACACAGATTTGAATACTTACTTGACATTGTGAAGGAACCGGAGGATACTTCTTGTGAATCCTTTGCTTTGACTTGAAATGTCCTTACAGCAGGATCAAGGTTCCAGAAAGCAGCAACCCTTTCTTTTGTTGTAGGTATTTCTTGGATGTGAGAAAGCGAGATAGCTACATAAATAGAAAGAAGGATCAGTTATCCTTAAATATGAAAGAGTTCTACTATGATCCTTGTCTAAGGATCCTATATCCTACCCTGGGTGATCCACTTTTTAGGGAGATCCTTCCCATCTGGGATTAAGTCCCTCCTAACAAAGAAGAACTGGTTCCTCCAATGGGTATCGTTTTTGGTGGTTTTGAGGATTGGATGAGGCTGACCAGGCTTGTGCTTAAACAGAAATCGATGTGAACCATGGCTAACAAGGTTGTATAACTGACTCAACTCAGAGATCCCTATTTCGACACCCTCCTGCTCGATAATGTTCTCAAGGGTATAAAGAACTCTCCACATCATGGGCATGGCCTGTATGTAGCACATGCCTGTGAGTGTGAAGAAGGATTGTGTAAAAGCAGGGAAAGGATAAGAAAACCCTATCAGAAAAGGGGTGGCCGGAGTGACCCAAGTATCAGAAACACAGTCATTCTTCATTGAAGAGTCAAAGGATCTGAAGACAGTTTCCGTCGGGAAACAATGGCGAATCCGATCAACTTCTGGATCAGTGAAGCGGCAGAGTTCCAACGAAGGATTTTTGGTGACACCTTGGCTTTTCATAGGACTATCCCTCTTAGGATCCTTAGCAGGTGAGGATCGGAGAGTCATTTTCGCCAAGGATGCTTGGGGAATAGAGGATCGAAAAAGAAGAATTTAGAGAGAAGGAAAGAGAGAAGACCTGTTCGGTCTCCGGATGAAGATTTAAAGGAGTGAAACGCTCGAATTTAAATGCATCTTGATCCTTATCTCTAACTCTGAATTTATAATGATGATTTTGCAGGTAGTCGTATCGCTGACGTCAGGTTCACAACGGCTAGTTCGATTACAACGGCTATATTTATGATTGACCAGTTTGTTTGAGATAAGGCGGAAAATATGAGTCATCTAGTTACAATTAATTCCTCATATTTTGGGGGAAATTGTTAGGGATGGATTTTCATAGTGTATGGATCACGGATCCTCAAGTGCAGCCAGGATCACGGATCCTCAGTTCCCTTTGAATTAAGGATCCTCAAGAGACGTTGCAGGATTAAGGATCCCAGATCCTCATTATTATCCTAACATTAACAATTGTTTCCTTTATATTTGAACTTGTTTTGCAGGAGTATTCGAATGGGACTTGGTCTTGCCGAGATTCCAGGGGAATATACCTTACAATTCCACACGTGCATAGCCTTCGTGAACGTTATGGAGATCGTGGGAAGCTAGCATCTTTTGAGGATTGTTATTTAGCTAGTTTATTTTTATTTTTATAAGGGGATAACAAGCTTGATTAGATAGAACAATTAGCAAACACACACTACTCGAGAACTCTCTGCAACTTATTGGCGATTACACACTTTTTGCACATTAGTGGTCCTTGTAACAAGCTTGTTGTCATCCCGATTTGTAACCATTACTTGTTTAATATAGTTGGTGATCGGTAGTTTCCATCACCCGAGGTTTTTTGTGCCGGAGATCATACATTGATCAAGGGCTTTTTCCTCGTATAAATCCTTGTGTCCCACACTCATTTCATTTACACATTGTTCGTACATTTGTTCATTTATTCAAGCATGACACCTCACAAAATCGGATTTGGTCGTATTATCCTTGTGTGATTTTTGACCAAAACAGTATTCATCCGTTGTTGAAGTTGCTTTCATTGTACAAATCCAAAATTCATTAGGCTTATTTTCTAGTAGTGAGATTTCTTTTAAGGGGGCGAGGATGTAACACCCGTAAATTTTCGTCCAAATGTGAGGCGACACGTGTTCCGAATTTTCAATTGAGGAAAAGGGAATATATTGTTCGACTATGTAACGATACATATTAAATCCTCCAATTTATTCCCGACTGTGTGGAAGGAGAAAAGAAATTATATTCTATGTTTATTGAAACGTGTTTCGTATCTCCGACAAATCCCGATTCTGGGAAGGAGAGAAACTTTTGTCACACCCTGACTTTTGCGGAAGCGTGATTATTGGTGTGACTTCTTAATACCATTGCATACGATCATAACAACACTATATGATAAAACCAGTAGATGTACATCCATTAATTTAAGTTTAAAAGTAGTACAACATAATTGTCTGAAATGTCGATACCAAATTCAAGTTACAAACCATAACATATTTTAAGGAGTTCAAAAAGACTCAACAAAAGATTTTAAAACAAACCCGAGTTTAGGACCACGTATCTCGTCCAGGATTAAGATACGTCTCCTAAGCCCTAATGACTTGGATGACATCTTTATTCACAACGCAGCTTAAAAACTCCAACGCCCGCCAGATCCATTTACTAATTCCCTGAAATACATGTAGTTTGAAAAATCAACATAAAGTTGAGCGAGTTCATGTGTAAGTGAGTATGTATAAACCTTTGTAATGTGTCTGTATGTATGAAAATCCCTGGTATGTAGCAATTAAGGAAAAAGAGATCACCATTGGGTTGCAAAGCCAATGATATGTGTGAAGTGATGCAGGAAGACTCAAACCTAGCGGATTTATGCGTCGGGCTCAAAGTCACCCCATGGTCCGCACAGTTGGACACAGGAGCTGGGCTCGCTACACCCAAATAGATCTATCGCTCATGACCCTCGGTCCTACAACGAGGATTAATGGCCTCAAGTTTCCGCCTACCCACTCACATGATCTAAGTAGTAAACCCTCCTTAAGCTAACCATACCATGTATAAAAGTGTCTGTAATTACTGTAACATGTATTCCACCCCCGAAGTATAAAAACTGAAAACAGTTAAGAGAAAAGGGGGGATATGAACTCACTGTATTGCGTCTTCGTACTCGTAACCCAAATCTCCGCGACAAACATGACTACCTACAATGGTCTAACGTCTATTAGACGAACGGGTCGTGCCTTGTCTTAGTATTGATTACTGCCTTACGTTTTAAAGTGTCTTCAATATTTTTGTAATAATATTTCTCAAGTGTTGTTATTAGTATTTCCTTCCCAAGGATGGGAGTATCTCATACTTGTGGATTCGTATTTGCATTTGTATATCTTGCCAAGTAGTGGCATCGTATTTCGGTGTGTTGTTCCAAATAAAAATATGTTAATATATTCCCAATATATATTTCCAAAACCATATATTTCAAGTCTCACTTGGAAAATATTTATAAACTTATTTTGTCCAAATTAATGCATTTCAAGAAATTACATATTTTTCCCAAAAATATTATACTTCTTAATAAACCCAAGAAAATATATTTTTAAGTCCTACTTAGAGAATATATAACTAATTCACAAAACAACAATTATCCACACGTGTGTCTTAATACAAAATATATATTCAAAATATATGTTTATCCACTTTTATTTACGAAAACCAACCTCCGACACTTTGTATTTTGTTACAAAAATTATGACGAAGTTTGTGTTCGAAAAACATAGTCTAAAATATACTAGCAAACACTTATCTAGAACATATTTACTAAGTGCTAGGATTTTCAGAAAATTTCGCCACAGATAATGTAAAGCCAAAACCTGGTCACAACAGTGGATTCACAATAAGCAGCAGTTTACATAAAGCTTTCCCCTTGAAAGAGATTTATAACAACTGATGGTCTCTATTCACTGTCCACATACAACTGCTGCTGCCCTTTCAACTGCTGATCAAAACCCTGAAGTATCCAACACTGCTGGTCCTATCTACTGATGATAAAGCACCGCCAACTCAAGGACTGATCAACCTTGAGTAAAGCACTGACATAAAGGGAGAGCAGCTGTTTAGTGAATTATTTGTTTTATGTATAGTCAGTGGTTAGGTTAGCAGTGTTTGTGTAAGGACAGTAGATACAGGTTGTTAGACGTCGCTTTCATGGTGACGTCAGCTGAGATACCTCAGTGGTTTGGTTTGCCTATAAATGTAACAGTATCCTGTACTGTTACATTTGATTGACTGAGCGGGTTCTTCTCCTCATGTCTAATCCTTTCATCTTGTATGCAACCAACCTTGGGGCATCAGGCTGAGGGGGAGTTTAGTTTGTAAGCATGTCTGTAATCTTTTGCTTTGATTTGTAATCTTTTTGACTCTATGAGAAGCAAATGCTATCAAACTATTTTCTCCATTGATTGTGTTTACAAAGTTTGTATCTATTTCCGCTGCACTTTATATGTTTTCATATTCACTAATTGTTCAAAACATACAAACAAACATAATCATGAGAGCCTCCGATCCTAACAATTGGTATCAGAGCATGGACAGTCAATTTCGATTTAACAGTCAAATTGACATAACAGTTCGGCTCAAAATTCATTGATACTAAGGTTGGTTGTATTTAGTTGAAAAACAAAGTATCGAGTAAATCATGTTCAAAATGGTTATTCAAAAACTCTGTAAATCAACCAAGATGTCATATGACACACAAATTTCACACAACAAGTGAATTCATGCACAAGTCACTCATAGTTTTCAGATCTGAAAACATATCTGTTAAACTATGGAATTATTTCATGTTTTCAAATTTGATTTCAATTGCTGTTATGAAAATTGTGATGTCACCTTATTAAAATGCTAAAGTATGAATCTCAGATTAACAAAAACCTATGTTCATAATACATTAGTGTTTTTGTTAACTTAAAAAGAGGGGAATTAAAACTTTAGTCATTCAAATCTTATGTGTTGAAAACAGGTTGAGTTCCTCAAAAGGACAAAATCAACTATGTTAAAATACATTAAGTAAATTCACAAAAACTCAGAAGTGTGTCTATCTCAAAACTTTTGTAGTCAAAAGAAAAGAGTATAAACATAAAACACTTATGAGTCAAAGTTTAGGGTAATAATGGTCATTAAGCAACTATGTGCATTCATCTGTTCAGGAAAAGGTTTTGATTCCAGTGAATGAATTTCAAAAAGGACTAGACAAATGTTCAAGAAATTTATCCATGTGTCCTCATGATTGCAATCAACTGATAAAGAAAATGGTATCAAACAGTGGTCAAAATGTATTCAGAATGTTCCACAAACTGTTGACAAACCACTGACCATTTTTAATAACTTGTGAATGATGTGATTATATACTCTATTGAAATTATACCAGATCCTTTTTGATACTATTCTCAGAGAATCCTTTAACCGTTTTTTTGTTGCGTTCAAAGGATTTTCTCGAATAACCAGGATATATTATTCATTTTTTTTGGAATAATATATTCGGAACTCTTGCTTGTTTTTGTTGGCAATAGTTTCAGCTCATGTCAGGATGTAATACCTTATTTTTTTTGGTGGTATTATTGTCCTCATAAATGGGTCAATAGGAAATGGTACATATGCCATGATCATATCATACTCAGTTTTGCTCCAAAATTTTTAATCAAAGATTGATTGCAAACTGTGCTTGAATTACTAGGGTACTCATGTTTTAATTGAATATTAAACGAAAATGAGTTGCCTTAGCAAAAAGTTTTCATCATCTGGGGTACTAAACCACTGTCTTTCAAAATCGACATGTGGCAAAACCTTGAATGAAAATTCTCAAAACTGCTGCTGAAACACTTATCCTTCAGATCTGTACCATTTACCCTAATCACTGTTTTGTTCCAACGTCTGATCTCTAAACACTGTCCACTGCTGAAAGTTAACCACTGAACCCTCATTTTCTTGAAAAGCACTGATGTTCAAAAATCAGTGTCTTATCCACTGATATGCTATCCACTGATAGTAAAAATCATCCATTGTTCACAATTTTTACCGTTGTAACCACAGATGCTTGATACGTCAGTGGCTCTTAAAACAACTGTTCTTCATATTTCATCCATTTCATCAGTGTTTGGCACGTGGTCAGTTTTTAGCCCTCAGATCGTAATAACCGCTGCCACATCAGCGATCATTTTTTCCCTAATAAAACCTTGCCCTAAACCCCAAACAGGGCTTTACACTGTCGAATTGAATTCCAAAATTCTCTTCAGAAAGCAGTTTCCAACCCTTCTTCTCAATATCTTCAAAATCATTCTTCATTCTTCTCCGCAAACATGACAAAATCAAAGTCGAAATCAAAATCAAAACCTAAATCACCACCACCCTCCAATGAGGTCGCTCAAACGACCGAAGAATCAATCGAAATACCATACAAACAATCTCACAACTATTTGGGTTTACTCACAAAACCCACAAACAACCATACCTTCGATTCCATTCTCGACACCATATCTACATCAAAGTACAAAACTTTGTTGACAGTAGATGCTCCCATATATCTGCAAACCCAGAGAGAGTTCTGGAAAAATGCTACGCTTGAGAAACAAGATGATAAAGTAGTAGCCATTAACTCCTCGATACAGGGTACGGCGATTCAAATCACTCCGCAATCACTATCAGAAATCTTCAAACTCGATGATCAGAAAGGTAAAGCTTCCTTTGACAAAAACGAGTTAAAAGCTGATTTTCTGAAAAGGGGCTATGCAGAACAGTCAAAGGTAGATACCCTACAAAAGGGTTATTTTCCATCTGCACCCATATTTTTATTTCACACACTTCTGATGTGTGTTTCGAATAAAACATCTTTTAACGAAATACCATTGAAAATTCAATGCCTGGGTTACGCTATTTTGAATAGTAAGGACTACAACTACTCCCAGGAGATTTTCAATGACATGGTGAAAAACGTTGAAAATAAAGCATTTTTGTTGTTTCCAAGATTTTTGAGTTATTATTTTTTACAAAAATTTGATAAGAAAAATGAAAATTTACTTAAACAAGGGTCTATTTTCAAATAAAAAGCTTGACACCTGAGACATTCACTAGAATGTTGGCACCAATAAAAACAAAAGCAGGGGTACCTGAGCAGATTTTAGCGGTTACAACTGCTCCTCAGGTATCAGCTGCTGAGCCCACTGCTCCAGGTGATCAAAGCAACACAACCACTGCTTTGAAACCCACACCTGATATCACCAAAAAGACTAAAAGAAAAACATTCAGAAAACCCACCAAACCCAAAACAAAGGCAACTCTGGAAGATGAGATCCCAGAGGAAATGCCTGTGACAACACAAAAGTCACCACAAACCACTGCTGCTACTTCCTCACAGCAGTTGGAAGAAAGATCTCAACCCATGCCTAAAACTCCTCCTGCATCCTCACAAAAGGATCAGGTTGTATTCACAGGGACACCAAATTATGAAGCTCTAGATCCACTTGGCTCTATCTTCCACAGTCCTGATCCCAAGGACATGTCTCTTTCAACTCCCATCCCCTCACCAATAATAATGCCACAATCCATGCTACCTTTGTTGCATGCAGCTGCTATAGCTCAGACACAAACCAGTTCCTCTCTATCACCTGTCACTGAGAGTATACCCCCACTGGTGACTGGGTCTGATGCTACTACTTCTGCTATCCCAGCAACAATTGAGGAGGTTACACCCCCTGAGTTACAAGTAACTCTCGGTGGTAGTTCAAGTGGAGCAGCAACTACAACTGGTGGATCAATAGATCCTCAGTTGGACAGTTGTTTCATAAGTAAGACTCCCTTGAAGGCAATTTCTTCCATGGCAACTTCGATAACCACCAGTGTGTTGGATCTAACCACTGGTACCATCAAAGGTTTATCGAGTGCTGAAGAAAGAAGTCCCCAGTACCTAGAACAAGGGGCATCAATGGGTGATTTTTGGGACTCTGTCCCTAAGACACACATTGATATAACCACTGCTGGTGGGGATTCAGATGATCCCAGTAAAATCGGTGATGATTCAAGATATCAGGAATTGACGGGCAGAGTTGAAAAACTTGAAGAATCAGTTTCTGAAATAAAGGAGATGGTGCAAGAGATTTTAAAAGCTCAGAAAGCACAATCCACTGCTGTTCCACCTCAAGCACCTGCTCCACAACAAGTACTTGCTGCAAATGAGCTCTGGAATCTTTTTCAACCTATGCTTGAAAGACAAAAACAAGCGACTGATCAGCAGCATGAAATGCATATACAAATGCTGACCAATATGGTGGAATCAAGGTTCAAGGATACTCAAGCAGATATCAAGGCTATTAAGGCCAGCATCCAAACTACCACTGGCAAAGCTCCTTCAACTTTGCTGTTCTTTGATGACCCCCTTGCAGATAATGCCAAAAAGGGGGAGATAATGAAGCAAATGAAGAAGAAGGGAATAGAACATGGCCTGTGTATTGAACCTGAGCAAACAAAGCAAACATCTAAACCACCTCCCACGAAGTGTCATACAGCTGATACAACAGAAGTTACAAAAACTGCTGTCAATAGCCAAACAGCTGCCATTTCATCAACACTCACACTTTCAACACACACCATTACAACTACTGTTCCACCACCATCCTCATCTACTGTCATATCACCACCACTGCCTCCTGCCATAAAGCAGAAGACAGCAGATGTTACAACATCTACTGTAATGACAACAGTGATTGAAACACCAGTTGTTTCAACCACTGTCAGTCAATCACAATCACAAACCACTGCTATACAATCTCAAACCATTGATTCATCCAAAACATCATCTGCTCCTTCTTCATTAAAAAGGAGAAGGAATCTCATATCAGATGATGATTCACCACCATCATCACCACCATCAAAAACTACATCACCACTTCCATCCCCTGCTCAAAAGCAGAAGACAACTGCTGACATATCAGCAGTTGTAATGACAACATATGTTGAGACACCAGTTGTTTCAACAGCTGTTAGTCAATCATCCACCACTGCTCTCATCCTTCCTACATCACAACCAAAGCTCTTCAACAGAAAAAGAAAGCCAATCCCTGCCGATGAAGGTATACATGATCCTAATGCTGCACAATATCCACTGGAGCTTGAAGCCATAAAAAATGAGATGAGGCAATTCTATACAGAAGAAGATCCTTCAAAAAGAAGGTTCTCCTCACTCATAGGCTACATGCCGCCAGATGATATGGATGATTACCTCAAAATCAAGGCAAGGCAAGCAAGACTAAGAGCTAAAGTTGAGAGTGAAAAAGAACGGTTAAGCGAAGATGGCATTGCTAAAAGACTGGAGTTCTACTTCACAAAAGTAAAGCAGATAGAAGATTTTGCACAAGACCTAAACAAAGAAAAGGCTGATCAAAAGAAAGAGTTAAGAAAACAATATCTAGCCTACATCATGAAAGAGAAATTCTATCCTGCTGAAGAACAACAGTTCAAAGAATGGCCAGTAGTCGGTCTTAAGCGTGAGGCAGAAAGGATTGAGAAAATTAAGAATGATCCTACAAAGAAGAAGAACGCTCCAAACTGGAAAAAATACAAAAAGCTCATTGCTGACCTAACTGCTGAGTATAAGAGAAAGAAAAAGGAGCTGGTGGATGCAAAAATGGATACTGCTGAAGCCATATCAAAATGGTCAAAACAGCAGACTGATGAAGCCTATGAAAGGCTAAAGAAAAGAAAGATAACTGTTTCAAGCATCTCAAAGAAGCATGAACAAAGAATGAAGCTTGAACAGCAGATAGAAAACCTCAAAACACTGTTCCGGTCTACTTTTGTGACAAACCAAGAAGAAAAAGAACAGTTGACCAGTGAAGAGGTTAAAGAAAAGGAAGTTGAGTACTTCACAGAATCCATCATGAAAATGGGTCTAAAAGAAGAGAGCTCAGAAAAACTTCAAAACCTTTTAAAAGGGATTTTCACCAAACCTGCATCATCAGACACTTCAACAGACATGACAGACATTGAAAGGCAGGAGCTGATTGAAAGAGAAACTGCAGAAGATATAGCTGCAGCAAATGATGTCATAGAAATGGCTTTCAAAAGAATGTCTAAAAGTCTGCAAGTCTTCTCAAGGCCAATATCTCAAAGCTCATCTTCAAATAAATCTCTCCCAAGAAATCCATTGGGTTCGAAAGTACTAAAGTGGATGTCTGACCGAAAGACCCATGTATTGACTATTGTCAGATCCAATGGAAATGTGAAGTACATATCAAGGAAAGAAGCACTAGGCCTTAGTGTTCAAGATTTGCAGGATCTCCTTGAACTTACACTGTGCCGGGATGAAGATGACACAAGTTCCAAGGAATTTGAAGAAGAATTTAAAAGAAAAGCAAGGGAACTTTTGATGAGTAATAAAGATCCAAAATAATGACAGGTTTTAGCATTATCTGTTCCAGGGGGAGATTGTTGGGATTGAACCCTACCAGAGGAACAGATAATGTAAAGCCAAAACCTGGTCACAACAGTGGATTCACAATAAGCAGCAGTTTACATAAAGCTTTCCCCTTGAAAGAGATTTATAACAACTGATGGTCTCTATTCACTGTCCACATACAACTGCTGCTGCCCTTTCAACTGCTGATTAAAACCCTGAAGTATCCAACACTGCTGGTCCTATCTACTGATGATAAAGCACTGCCAAGTCAAGGACTGATCAACCTTGAGTAAAGCACTGACATAAAGGGAGAGCAGCTGTTTAGTGAATTATTTGTTTTATGTATAGTCAGTGGTTAGGTTAGCAGTGTTTGTGTAAGGACAGTAGATACAGGTTGTTAGACGTCGCTTTCATGATGACGTCAGCTGAGATACCTCAGTGGTTTGGTTTGCCTATAAATGTAACAGTATCCTGTACTGTTACATTTGATTGACTGAGCGGGTTCTTCTCCTCATGTCTAATCCTTTCATCTTGTGTGCAACCAACCTTGGGCCATCAGGCTGAGGGGGAGTTTAGTTTGTAAGCATGTCTGTAATCTTTTGCTTTGATTTGTAATCTTTTTGACTCTATGAGAAGCAAATGCTATCAAACTATTTTCTCCATTGATTGTGTTTACAAAGTTTGTATCTATTTCCGCTGCACTTTATATGTTTTCATATTCACTAATTGTTCAAAACATACAAACAAACATAATCATGAGAGCCTCCGATCCTAACATCTCCTTTGTAAATGGAGGTGTCCATGCTAAATAGCATATCATTTTCTTTAATATATAACACATTAGATTGTTCTCAAATAATCAACCCGACATTTAGGCATGCAAAATACTACTTATATCGTTTCAGTTTTAATATACAAAACTGGGCTATTTTCGGATATTTTAATAAAATAGTTATCTTATTCCAAAAATTCCCAAATTTTTACAGAATGTCTTATACGATCTATATATTATTGTGTAAAAATATCGGGGTCCAAATCATCACCAATATTTTATAGAAAATCATTTTCCGGACTGAAATCAGATTTATCTTTTTCTGACTGCAGTCCGCGGAATAATTTATTTAAAATTCCTCGTACGTCCGATTTACAAAATTTCAGTGGGAGAATTACAAATACATCGGTGGTCATCTACAGTACAAATTTCATGAGTTAAGTCTTCACAGAACTCAAGTTATGACGAAAAATACAACACATATTTTCAGCAGAAAAATGCAGCTTGAGCTGCTGTTACAAAACGACACTTTAAAAATAGTAAACAAAGTCCAAAAATTATGATTCCAGTGTCATTAGAACCGTATTTTATAATAACACATTATAGACTCAAAAAAATCAGTTTTTCGTCAAGTTATGATTTGGTTACAGCCAGTTTAAGGTGGCTGAAAATGCTAATCAGCATGTTTTTTATAGGTTAAATGTTACTAAAACGGACACATACGATCACCATTTATTCTAATAACGATTTATCTCATAACATAAGTTATTTACAGCAGATTATTGTTTGTATTACTCAGATTTATCATGATTACTTCATCATTTTAACAATACTTCATCACTAGACTAGTTTATGTTCAAGACTTGTTTATGTTCTTTAATGTTCTTGATGTTCTTCACATTTACCATTATGATTCACACTTTAACCACCTCCATAGGATGTAAAATGAGTAGATCTAAGAGACTTACCACTAGCTCAAAGCTAGGAGAGTTCAAGAGTATAAAGTGGTGGTTAAAAGAAAATGAGAGCGGTCCTTGAACTTCCGAACACACCAAGCTTCCTAATCCACCTTTGTGCACCTTATGATGGCCTTGGATTGAATGATCTTGCAACAAAATGGTGCGTGTGTGTGGGCAAGGGGGCGGCCGAAGGTAGGGAGGGAGAGAGAGATGAAATTGTTGGTGTTGTGATGATAAGAAGATGAAGGTGTGTGTTGTTTCTTATAATCTCATTCCTTAATACTCAATGGTTAAAGTGTTTCCCAAAGGACATGCACATCTCAACAAATCCAATAAGATATTATGGAAAGATTATGTAAGATTTAGAGATTCTTGAGGGTGGGGGCCACATGAGGCCGGTTCTAATCAGGGGGGGAGGGGTAGAGTGTAAAGTTTGGTGATAAGTGGGTTAATTAGTGGAAGGTTATAGGTAAAAGTCCAGTGTTTATGTGATACATGCTTTATGTAAATGGTTTAAGTGTTCGGGAACCATAACTAGCTCGGAAAAGTAAAGACAATACTTTTTGCAATATTTTAGTGTTCCGGGTAATGTCCGGTTGTTCGGTTGAGTATCGTTCCATTAAAGTGCTTAATTGTTCCGTAAAGTGTCCTTTATAATGCTTTTTGAGTCACAATTAATTCCCGGCACTTAGGAAAGCATACAGGACCATTTTGTCAAGTTTTTGCACATTACTAGCATAATTAAATGCTGAATTTTGTTATTAAGTGCAGAATTCTGCATTTAGAGTGTGTTTTAGGCACTTCTCGGCACTATAACTATTACCTAGTGACGCAGTTTTATGGTCCTCACTTCCCTACACTCCCTACTAGTGTAGTGTCCTGTCTCTGGCTCACACTGGCCTCATAAACATTGTCTGTCTTTGTGCTGGCATTGTCAGCATGTTTACTGGGTTATCCGCTCACTGTGCTAACTGTGCTTTGTGCATCAAGTTTGTCACTAAAGTTTGTGTGTAATAAATGGAGTGACAATATGAATGTGATGCATGTGTATGTATGTATCAGAAATCAGAAAGCAGTTTAATCAACAATTGTAATTTAGCACAGTCATTAAGCATAAATCAATATTAATTAAGCGTACGGATGCATGCAAATTTGAGAGTTGCCACAACTTTTATCCGGTGTTAACTAAAACGCGTCCCGAATCTCCGACTAATCTCAATTGTGAGAAAGGAGAGAGCCTACAAGTGCCAAATGGCCAAAGATGTAAAGTCCAAGGGCTTAAAGTGTAATAATCTCAAAAACAAATTTATAGAGGTCCCTTACGGACCGCAAGGGTGTTTGAAAATGTTGCACGCTGAAGGTCCTTACGGACAGTAAGCGGTGAACCCTTACGGTCCGTAAGGGGTCATCTGGCAGTTCAGAACTTGCAACCCAAGGCTTTTAGGCACAAGGTGACATCTAGCTCAAATTGCCACCTTTTCTCCTGGTCTTGAAACCTCATAAACACTTGTTAACATCCTAGAAACTTCCTTGACACATGTCTTGATCTTGTTAACCTCCTACAACTATAAATAGCAATATTAAATTCATTTCAACTAGCTCATTTTCATACTTTACTCCTCTATCTTCTGCTTTGGAAGTTCCTAATCATTTTGGGAGCTTCCTTGAAGTTCTAAATATTCCTAGGATCACTTGTAAGTGTTCCTTTCCAATCCTTTTACATTTTATTGGCTTTTATAGCCAAAAGTCAAGCAAAATCGATTTTTGGTTTGACTTTCGGTTTAGACCATTATGGTCCAGCCATTATACGAATCGAACATGGCTACGTGATCGTAATTAGGTAGGTGTTAATCCCTAAAAAGGGCACCTCCTGAAAATCACATTAACTTGGTCAATTGACGGGTCAAAGTTATTAAAATTAAAAGTCAAATGGCAGTTTTTCGTAAACTTTATAAATTGATCTTATAAATGTTATAACCCATGTTTTTTGACACTTAATCAGTTGGAAATTAATATTAGAACATGTATGAACATGTTCCGCCCGTCATTTCCAGTTTTAGGGTCGGATTGCAACCGAAAATAAAGCAGTTTGACTTATGCTTTGACTTTCGATTCTGACCTTATTTAGCATAGTTAGCTACTAAATTTAAGTTGTATTATGATCAAATTATAATGTAGGATAACCCTTTGAGGCTATACTACGTGATCATAATCAGAATCCGAGTTTCATACAAGTTTCTATATTATGCCTAAATATGACCAAAATGTCATTTTTGCATAAAACTTGGTTTTAATCAATGATGAACTTGCAAAACTTATTACCTACTGATATGTTATTATAATTAACATAATTTGGTATTAGAAATCTGTTCATAACCTGAGTTTTGATGTAAGTTCGCAAATTATGTTATATAATGACCAAAACACCCTTTTGGCGCATAGTATGGTTTCTAACCATAACTATCATACAAAACTTAATACCTGCCGATATTATAACATAAATAACGTATTTTCACAGAAGGTACTTGATCATAACTCAGATTTTTATGCAAGTTCTGAAACTATGTCACATAATGACTAAAATGCCCTTATGGTGCATATTTTGGTTTTAAACCATATTGTTTATAAAACCTTGGTTACCTACTGAATTGATAACATATTTAAGGTATATTGGCATATAGAACTTGTTTATGGCTCATCCGGTTACCCGATATCGCTTGTATGCGTACGGTTGAGCTTATGTAACTAGTTTACGTAAGTTCACCGAAACGGGTCAATTCTTATCATCTTCATTTCAAATTCCAGAATGTACATTGTTTACCCATATTATATAAGTCTTAGTACTTGTTGGGTTTAAAGCACATTCTATTTGGTATACACTTAATCTAGCGAACCTATTCTTAAGTAACGGGTCATATCCAAAGGGACTAACCTTTGACCCGTATACATTCTAACGAATAATAAATCTGTTCATTCCAGACTATAGTACCCCTCAAATAATTGGACATGGGTCAATAATACTTAGACTTGCGGCTTTTTGCTAAATTATAATCATATTGATTGGAAGCTAGCAAAAAGGTAAATACTCTTAACTTATTTTAGTTTTTAAACTTGGATGGCTATTAAGCCACTTGGAGCGGGTATTACGTAAATAGGCCGTCTATGTTGCGCATAAATGTAAGAATCTGGTTTATTCCGTTTTACTTGATAACTGAAACGATTGGGGGTTAATGGTACCGTGTCCGGACGTCCCGACTCATATACTGATATGTCCATACGGAATAACATGCAAGGGTAGGCATACCGACTATAAGACATGTTTTATTCAACTTTGGTGAGTACCTTAATCATATTAAATAACTGGCTCTGATCTCTGGTTCTCGATTGTAAGGCAAGTATGTAGATCTGGTAACAAGAATAAATCCCAAGAAATATTTAAAAGATCACCTACGGGTTTTCTGTATGTATAAAACTCCTTTTGAAAAACTGTTTTCAAAACGAGTCATTCAATGGTATTTAGCTGACGTATTTTCAAAAGATTGAACCGCAGGTACCGAACCCTATTATAGGTTGGGAATCCGGGTCGGCTAAAATGAAGGCTAAGGAATTTGCAACTCCTAATGCTTAAGGCCTATGATGTCTAAAGCTATGTTTATTAGATTTCGCCTGCGGGCTTGTACTGAACGCTTGTAATACTTTTATATATATTCAAGCTTTATTGAATTTATTAATTTTACTCCAATACTTCCGCTGCATATTATTATATTGTGATAACTGTTATCCAACCGTCACGATTAAACCTATCCGGGCACACCGGGAATCGGGGTGTGACATAATGAGAGAGGAAGTGAGAGACGTATGTTGAAACCCTAAACTCATCTCCCCTTTATATAAGCAGACCAGCAACACAGCTACAAGTCCAATAACCCAAATCCTTTAACCAGCAACAACCCAAACATGTGCATGAACCCAGAACACACCCCTAAAAAAACAACATAAAAAGAAAATATTAGAAACCATAATAGGAAAAAAAAAATATAAACATTGAAACTGATTTATAACAAATATACTTTGTTATTTTACAAGGGGAGGTGGGAGAATCACTGAGGTAGGTTGGGGCCGTTTAAAGTAAACAACTTAGGCACTTGGGTCATTAAAAGAAAAAAAGGTTGGGCATTTGGCCTATAAGTTTGGGTTAGACGGTGTGCATATGCACCCTCCTTCCTTAGTAAATCTGCTATTGATTAGACAAGTTTAGGTGGGGAACATGTAGATTAATTAGTGGAATAGTTAGCGTATGGTATGTGATGTGATGTGGAATCATACTAAGGCTATAACATTAAAGGTTATAAATTTTAGTTGAAACAAGAAGGTCGAAAGTGTGATGCTAATAGATGTAGCGACAAAATTCTCATGGATGAACTATTATAAAAGGTAATGATAACAAAAAAAAATCGTATAATGACATCATTCAAGAAATTTGAGAATTGGATTAAAAAAAAGATTCAAGATGATGCATCCTCATGCATGGTAAATGTTGTATAGTTAATGTTGACAATATTTTTATGAAAAAGGAAAATACGCGATTAGTTAACGAGCTACCTAAATGTAGGTATTCGATCTTTAAATATCAATATTGGTGATACTACTTACTTAAGTTCTAACCACGCTAAAAGATTTTGTATTGTTGAACCCATGCCCATGAAGGTAATACGATAATTCCTCAATATGGAACCGCAATGAGTTATATAAAATTTTCTATTTATTATATTTGTATATAAGAACATGTAACAACAAGACACATTATAGTAACAAATACTAAATGGGTATGCTTGACCAGATGTTCTAGTTTACTCGGTTTGTTAGGAGAGATCAAAGTCAAAGGTCCTCCTATATTTTATTAAACACACAAAACTGAAAAAAATATATACCTAACAACTTATAACAATGTTGAGGGTTAAACTAAGTCCAAAATAAAGTTAAATGATATTGTTGCTATAATATAGGTTTAAATGAAACAAGATAAAGCTAAATTAACATTGAATGGAATACATCATCGTGCTAGTGCCCCATTACAATGTCCTTTATGCTACAAAAGAAAGTTCTAAAATAAATCGTGATACCGAGATTATCAAGCAAATTAAATAGCTAAAAAGAAATATGAATTAAACTAAAGTTCTCATTAAATGGAATCACTGTTGGATTAATCTTATCACAATATATCTTATAGTTAGGGTAAGTATCGGGTTTATCTAAATTGATGTTTGAGTCTAAATATGTTAGGTTTGGTTTTATATAAATAGGGTTTTTTGTAATCGTATATGGTACGCTTATTTCCATGTTTCATTATTAGATAAAAAACCGTTCAAAATTTTAATCATAACCTAGGTATTTTCCTTCTCTTTTTGTTGTTCGTTTTCTTGATGTTGTGCTAAACCAATATGATTCAAGTTGGCCATCAATCATGACTAAAGCATGTAAATCATGCAACTCTATACACATAATTACGCTACTGTTGAAATAAAATTTATCTTTAAAAGTATGCGTAGTACACATCAAAATGAAAGGTTCTCCTATATTTTATTAAAATCCACAAAACTAACACAAAATACTAAAATATAACCAGCAACTTATAACAATGTTGGGGTTAAACAAATACCAAAATAAAGCCAAAAGAAATTGTGGCTGATAATATAGATTTAAAAGAAAAAAAACGAAGCTAAATGAAAATGTATCTTAACATTGAACGTGGATGGTAGTATCACCTAGGAATCCTTGTAAAGCTAGTGCCCCATTATAGTGTCTTTCAAATGCTACGAAAGTTCTAAAATAAATAGTAACATTAGGATTATAAAGCAACTTAAATTACTGAAAAAGAAACATGAATTAAACTCAAATTCTCGTTAATTTGAATCGCTGTTGGATTAATCTTGTCACAATATATCTTATAGTTTGGGTAAGTATGGCGCTTAATTAAATTGGTTTTGAGTCTAAATATGTTAGGTTTTGTTTTATATAAATAGGGTTTGATGTAATCGTATGTCGTATGTTCATTTCTGTGTTTTATTATTAATAAAAAAGCCAATCAAACTTTTGATCATTACCTACATATTTTTCATTCTCTTTTTTGTTCGTTTTCTTGTTGTTGTGCTAAACCAATATGACAAGCCGGCCATCAATCATGACTAAAACATGTTAAGTTATGCAATTCTATACACATAATTGCGCTACTATATATAGAAATAAATCTTATAAAAGATTATATCGTGTCATATTTTTATCATGATTTGATTTATGTAAGCTTGATGTGTATTTCTTTAGTATTTGCTATGTTCTCATTACTTAATTAAAGATTATATGGTGTCATATTTCTATCCTGTTACGTTGGTATAATGTTATCATATTATCTTATATTCTGTTTTGGGTCACTTTGTTATCCTCTCGTCAACTAGATTTTTCACTTGAACCTTAGGTAAACATATAATCTAGATTCTTGTTTCTTTTTTATAACGTTAATAACCAACTATTTGTTTCATAATAACCTTTCAAGACTGTCACAACTATATTATCATTAAGCGTATGTGTTTTGCAAATTCAATAAAGGATAAAATACAAATACAAATGGATCTTAAGATAAAAAAATGACTTTAACATGAGAAATAAATAATAGAATTTTTTTAAAGTTTTTTTTATTTCTATCTACTTAAGCATATGATGTTTAGTTACAATTTAAAAAAAAAATCATGTATTTACTCTAGTAGAGTAATTATATATAGTTACTCATTTACTCTAGCAAAGTAATTATATATAATTACTCATAATTACTCTACTAGTGTTATTTACACAATTTTATTTTTTTAGATTATGGGGCGAAAATATGTGCTTAATAAGAGAAAAAAATATAGTTTGTACAATTTGTTCCAACTTTTATTTACATTCCATCACAAAATATTTTTTAAGTTTTTAAATATTATCATAGTTATTATTATTTAATTTCTTTCACAAGTGGATTATTAATTTAGTTTCCGTGAAAAAAGTATTTTTAATAATTCTAATTTTATAAATATCAGTTGAATTATTTAATTTCCGTCACAAATATTTAGTGATTTTAAAATATTTGTCAAAGTTATTATTCATTTTCCTTCACGAGTGGTTATCAATTTAATTTCCGGGAAAATTATTTTTAATAACTTTAATTTTATTAATATCATTTGAAAATTCAGTTGAAAAATACCTTTTTTAATATATTTTTATATAATATTATATCAAATATATTTTATGATGGTTACACGGTTGCAAAATATGCTATAGCCAAATTCAAATTTTGTCGCTAGGAGCAGTGAGTGCATGCACTATGGTGTTTCATATTCTTTACCTACACAAACCAAAATCGTTTTTCTTTTCCATTTCCCAAAGATCAAATCTTGCATATTTTAATCTTTTTTTAAAATGCATAAGGAGTTATATAACCACGTGTCTAAGTTGAAGTTGGGAACACGATGCCACAAGAAAGTGATATTGTAGCAAGTAAAAGCCTAACCTAGCTTTTTTAGTTTTTGATGATCACCAATTAAAACAAATATGTTGAAGATAATCTTAATAAAAAAATGCTCTTATAAGTGATTAATGATTAAGTGATTAGTGATTTATGATACCAAATAAATCTGTTGATCACTAATTAATACAAATATCTTGAAGATTATCTCAATCAAAACATGTCCTTAGAAGTGATTAGTGATTTATGATACCAAATAAAATACATGTAACATTTCTTTTGAAAAAGATTTCACAATAATAATGTTACATCCTTTTCTATAAATCTCTAGCTTATTTCTTTCATTAATGTGACATAATCGAGATAATTTTATTTGATAGTATATTTCAAGTTTGAAATTTAAATTAAAAGCGGACTTTTAACTACTACACACACGGGACATCACTAATATCATGAAGAAATCAAATAATTTTTATAAGATACGAAACAGAAACCAACATTTTAAGGAAAGTAAAAAGAAATACAATGAAAGACCATAGAGAAAAATGCACCCGAAATAGGAAAATAGCTTTACTTTCATGGAAAATAATGGTTTGGCCACATCAGATTCGGGTTGTCAACAAACGGAGCCATCTCATACCCGGGACCAAGACCCATATTTTGTTCAGATGGATTGTTCATCCAATCTGTGAACCATTGAGTCTTTTGCATCCCACCCATACCACTCATATTAGGATCAACCATAGGTCTTTTCTCCCATGCCTGCATCACATGCCCTCTCATCATCATTTCATTAGTACTACTCGAAGCATGATCGCCAACACTTACTTGCACTCGAGGCGGAAGTGACACACATGGCGCGGCTACGTGTTTACCCATGGGGTCTTTCTTTAGGGACTCAATCCTCCTAGAGATATCTTTTCTGGTTTGATCTACCAACCCACCAAGATCATTCAAGTCCGGCAGGATCAAGTTCGTTATCGACCCTTTTCCAGTCAAGCATTGGTACATTACCTGAGTCATCTCCTTCTCCCTGTTCTCCTTGATCTGCTTCTTGAGTTGCTCATTTGCTTTGGTGATCCTTTGCTTGATGAAGCTCTCTTGATTCACCATCTTCTTGCTTTGCTCCATCTCTGGCATTCTCTTGAACTGGGCTAGCACGCGTTGAACACCGATGTTGTTTGGCCACACCTCGGGTTGAGCCTCATATGGGCTATATATTATGGCACATGCATCAATGCCACATAATGTGCTCAACTCATTCACCTTCTTCATCAAACCCTTCTTCCTTTTCTTGTAAGTTGCTTTCCTTGCTGAGTCATTCATTATGAAAGCAAGCTTCACTTTCTTCCTTGTCATGGCAACACTTATGCCAAACAAGCAAATACTTACAGGAATTATGGAAGTTGTATGGTGGAGTTTCTTTGTTGCAACTGGGCATTGCTATATATACACTATAGGTGACATATGTGACATAACTATAGCATTAAAAAATTGTTTTCTATGACGTTTTTAAGGAAAAACTATTAATTCATTGATTTTCTATGTATCTGGAGTTATAACAAAGAATTAATTATATAACATTTAATATGAATACAGCTACCTCATTGTGTTTTACCAGCAATGATTTTCTATATATATTTGGGTTTTAAAAATTACGTAACTAGTATGGTCCCTTAAATTTGTTGTTTGTGATTTACCAGCAATGATTTATATATATATATGGGTAGAGAACGTGTAGATTAATTAGTGGAATGGTTAGGGTATGCTATGCTATGTGATGTGATGTGATATGAAATCATAAGAAGGCTACAACATTAAAGGTTATATATTTTAGTTGAAACAATAAGATCGAAAGGGTGATGATAATAGGTGTAGCGACAAAATTCTCATGGATGAACTATTATAAAAGGTAAATAAATACAAAAAAAAATCATATAATGGAATTATTCAAGAAATTTGAGAATTGGATAATAAGAAAACATTCAAGATGATACATCCTCATGCATAGTAAATGTTGTATATAGTGTTGACAATGTCATGAACAAGGAAAATATGCGATTAGTTAACGAGCTACCTAAAATGTAGGTATTCGATCTTTAAATTTTGATACTACTTACTTAAGATCCGACCATGTTTAAAGATAATGTATTGTTGAACCCCATGCTTGATAAAGGTTAATGATGATTACTCAATATGGAAGCAATGATGAGTTATTTAAACTTTTTTATTTATTATGTTTGTATATAAAAACATGCAACAATGAGACACGCTATTGTAACAAATACTGATCAAGAGGTATGCTTAACGAGATGTTCCAGTTTACTTAGTTTGTTAGGAGAAATCACATTGAAAGGTCTTCCGATATTTTATTTTAACCTACAAAACTAACACAACATAACAAAATATAACTAATAACTTATAACAATGTTGGGCTAAACTAAGGCCAAAATTAAGTAAAATGAAACTGTAGCTGATAATAAAGCTACACTAATATATATATATATATATATATATATATATTGTTTAACCCTACCCTATATATATACACACACGATTGTGCCTCATTATAGTGTTCTTCAAATGCTACAAAAGAAGGTTTTAAAATAAACCGCGACACCGACATTATCAAGCAAGTTAAATTGCTAAAAACATATATGAAATAAATCCAAATTCTCGTTTAACTAAATCATTGTTGGATTAATCTTATTACAATATATCTAATCACAGTTTGAACTAATCTTATCACAATGTCGTACGTTTATTTCTATGTTTCATTATCAAAGAAAAAAACTAATCGAAATTTTGATCATAACCTACACATTTTTCCTTCTTTCTGGTTCTTTTGTTTGTTTTCTTCCTATTGTGCTAAACCAACATTATCCAAGTCAGCCATCAATCATGACTAAAGCATGTTAAGTCATGAAATTCTTTACCCGTAATTACACTACTCTAGAAATAAATCTTATCTTTAAAAGTGTGCATAGTGCACATGATATGATTTATGTAAGCTAACTCACAAAACCAACAAAACTAACATCACAGTGAAATGAAATAAGGTCCTCCTATATTTTATTAAAACCCACAAAACTAACACAAAATATAACTAACTTATAACATTGTTGGGGTTAAACTAAGGCCAAAATAAAGCTCAATGAAATTAGGCAAATAATATAAGTTTAAAAGAACCAAAATAAAGCTAAATGATAATGTTGTAACATCAACTAGGAATCCTTGTAAAGCTAGTGCCCCATTGTCCTTCTAATGCTACAAAAGAAATAAATCGCGACACCGAGATTATCAAGCATATTAAATAACTAAAAACAAATATAAATTAAACTCAAATCCTCATTAAATGGAATCATTGTTGGATTAATTTTGTCATGGTATATCTTTTAGTTAGGGTAAGTGTTAGTGCAGTTGTCTGTCGACTTCATCTTAGTTCGAGTCTCAGATTGTGAAAGAGTCTGAAGACTGCATTTTATATCGAGTCTCAGTTTTCGTTGCGGTTCAGAACAAGAATGATGTCATCATTCTTGATGATGACATCATCCAAGTGACATGATGATTGCATCATTATTACAACATCCTCACGTGAAACCAAATGAAATGCTCACTAGAAGACAAAAGAGAATGCATGTGTGTGTATTAGATTGTGATTTCGCTCATAGGGTATTGAGTAGGTGATTTCGCTTATGTGGTAATGATTGATTTCGCTCATGTGGACCTGTGTCCCTTGGAGCGAAATCTCAGCACTATATATATATGTGAGATGAGCGAAATCAGGTAGTAGTAGTTGTGTTTCCGACGGCGAAGCTCCGTCGAAGTGTCTCCGCATCTGTAACAGCTTTATAATCAATACAAGAGACAATTATTAGTGAAATCAAGCTAAACAAAGACTGAATCAATGAATTCCGCCTCTGATTCAGTCTGAGCGCTCTTCTGATCGACTCGTTAGGTCGTTTTTCGATCCTACAAGTGGTATCAGAGCTCAGGAGGAAGAGTTCTTACCGTTTAGTTCATTTTCGCTGGAAAATTCTGATTTCTACACCTTTTTTCATCATCAGATCGAGTTTTAACGGTCAAAATTCGCTCAAAATTTCACAGACTGTGTATAATTGGATATAGACAAATCCCTGAAAGTTTGAGACCTAAACACGGACTAAAAATGGACAAAATTAGCATTCGAGTTGATTTCGCTTTTACGGACTTAGTCTAATTTCGCTTTTGTGTCAGTCCTGATTTCACTTTTGTGACATCATATCGTGGGATTTCGCTCCAAAGGTCACATAAGTTGAGAGATTTCGCGCATAGATCATTCTGATTCCGCTCATAGTTACCAAAGTCTGATTCTGCTCCAAAACTTTAAAGTGTGAACTGTTTGAAAGTGCATTGTGTATTGTGAAATATTTGACGAGGTTGTTAGTTTGCATGTGAAAGTTTTAAAGGTGTCAGTACTTTGGGACTAGAAATCACGAGTTATTCAAGAATTGCATGTGATAAAGTGCATCGAGTTGGTCCGTTCAAGGTTGCATGGATTGAAATTTAAAATTGTCGGATTAGTGGAATTAGCGGCCCAATCATGTGAATACGTTTATTAATGTTGTTGGCATGATATAAATCACATTCAGAATTTGCATGAGATCAGTCCACGTGATCAAGTCGGTCAAGTCTTTAAATGGATACATGTGATTTGCAGTGTTAGCCCACGTGATTCATATATGCGGCCAAATTGAATCAAGTATCATTTAAAAGTTGTCAGGCTTTTGCATGTGAATCTGATAAAGTGTTCGGCCCATGTGATTATATTTTTGTTCAAGGTTTTGGCTCAATCATTAATCAAATAAAAGTAATCAAAAGTGCAGCCCAATTAGCTTTGGTGAAATTGTTCGGCTCAATCACAGTCAAGTGCAGCCCACTTCATACTCGGAACAATTGAAAGTGTGTTTTGAAGGAAATTTGTCGGGACTATTTGAAAAATGGAAGAGATCTTTGATGAAAAAGAAAACCATTATCTTGAAAGGATAAATGATTGGTATCGAGGATATTTCAGTAGTCATTATCAAGATTTGTCCAAGAATGTTTGGGCTAACCGGTTCGAATGTTTTCTGTGTAAGAAAGATGAGAAATTAGTTGATTTGGAGAAGAGATTTGACTGTTTGATTGACCATTTGAAAGAAAACCAGATAATGATATCAGAAGCTGAAAGAGTATCAAAGTTTGCTAATGGATTACCAGCTGAATGGAATGATTTTTTGGAAAATCTAAGAAAGAATTCTAGTTTTTCAAAATTATCTTTAAGTAAATTCATCAGTAAACTTACAACACATAGATATGATAATGAAGAGAAAAAGAAAGAGTTGTTGAATAGGATAGAAAATAATTTGAGAAAATTAAGTTTGGATGTGGTTGTAGAACTGAACAAAAGAGTCTGTGTGTGTCTTAGTGCAAAAGATGTTATGAAATACGATATGAAGAGGGGTTGTTATATTGATGAGAATATGAATCCTCTTGACTTCGTTAAAATCTTTTGTGCAGGAACATACAAAACAGAGATAGAGCAAGTTACAAAGAATGAAGAATCAGAAAAACTTGAATCTTCAAGTTCTGCATCAGTATGCTCAAAATGTGATAAACTTGAAGCTGACAATGGCAAACTCTTGAAAGATGTGGAAAGTTTGACATTGGAAGTCAAAAGGTTGAAGGACGAGAAGCAAGCTGATGTTAAACAGATTCTTTTTTTGCAGGAAATTTGTGAGAAGCAAAAATCTGAAAATGTTAAACTGTTAAATGACTTGAACAGTTTGACATCAGAAAACAAGAAGTTGAAAGAAAATGGAAAAATTTTTGAAGATAAAATTAAAGGTTTTGGAAATGAAAAATCAAAAATTGAAAAAGAATTTCAAAGTCAAATAAAAATTCTTGAAGATGGGAGATCTGTTTTTAGCAAAAATAACATTGAAAAGCAACAAATGATAAATTCTCATCTTCAGACGATTATTCGACTTGAAAAAGAAGCTGAATGTGCTCAAAAGAAAATCAAAGAGTTAGAAGGTAAAATCAGGGAATGGGAAGAAAAGTTGAAGGTTTTTGTGAATACTTCAGCTATTCCTTGCCCAAAACCAGTTAATTCAGTTCCAATATGTGACGATGTCACAAACTATGATAAAGTCATAGTTGAAGATTGCGATGAAAAATCTGATGATGTAAATGAAAAAATTGAAAAAAAGAATTTGTTTTTGAAATTAAAAGAAAAATTTCAAGAAACTGTTTCACAATCAGCTGAAAAGGGAGAATGCTCTAAGCAAAAACTTTTGAAGAAGAAAGTGGAACAAAAACAAAAAGAGAAAATTTTGAAAAATGTTCAAAAAGAAAATAAAAGTTCATCAGATCAATCATCCAATCGCAATAAAAAATTACAAAAAGTAAAAAATGAAAATTCAAAAATTGTTGGTAATGAGTGGTGCAGGTCGGACCACAGAGCTCAAAGGCCAAATCCAGCTTACAAGGGGAGAGATGGATATCACCAAGCCAAACAGTGCTTTGATCTGAATGTTTGGGCTGAAAATGGTGATTGGTACGATAACAGAGTGTGTTACCGATGCGGTTATCAAGGACACATTGCTGTTAACTGCCAGAGTTGGAGTTATGAGACGAGGAGATGCTATAACTGCCATATCAAAGGTCACATTGCCAGAGATTGCCTAAGGAGATCGAATGAAAGATCGAGGGCTAAATCTCAGAAAATGGCAAAGATACCAGTCTCTGTCAAGCCCAAAGAACAAAAAGTTCAAGAACCGATATTAAAGCTTTCACAGGGGCAGAAAGACAGACTGAAGAAAAAGAGGAAGAAGGCGAGAGAGTATCTGGAGAAGATATTGTCCTCGGGTTCATCTGTTGATAAAAATAAGAGTTCTGATAAATCGCTTTCTTCGACTACAAAGTCAAGCAAGACGAATTCATTAGATACAAATCTGAGGACGAAAGAGGATAAGAAGAAGAAGAAAGTTGATGGTGATGAATTTGTTTCTTCGGAAACAAAGGAGCCACATGTCGGCGATGAATCTGGCTTATCAAAGTCAGACAAGCCACATTCAGGCAATGATTCTGGTATGGTAAAACCAGAAGAGCCAGTTGTTGAGGTAAAAATTGAGAATTCTAGTCTAACAATGGATGATGCAAATTTTCCACCATTGTTGAACAAGAATTCAAAATCACCCAAGGACCGTCAGGCTTGGGTGAATTTGTTTAAATGAAAAACCTGACTTGCCGGAGATCCCAAGTTGGTAATTGCGGATCATGAATCGGCATCTTTCTTGATAATTGTTTATGTGAATGAATTTTATAATGAAAATTTTGGCATTTCATACTGCAGGAATAGCCGGAATTCCCAGGTTGGTAAGTGTGGAGTAGGAATTGGCACCTTGAGAATTCAACTAACAGATGATGTTTGGTTGAAAATGCTTGATTGGATTGATCTTACAAGTGGTAAATCAGGGACATTAAGTTGTATCTGATTTTCTACAAGTGGTTGAAGAAGGTTTTCATCTTCAAATGGTTAATCAAGGTCATTAAGTTGAACTTGATCGGACCATACTTACAAGTGGTAAAAAATGGGGATAAATTCATATTTTGTGAGAAAATATATACAATGTGATGAACCGAACCCCTAACCTACAAATGGTTAAAATCAATCAACAAAACTTATTTTCCGGAAAAACCATTTGATTAAAACAAACTTAAGTGTTTTGAAATCAATGGGAAAATAGTTTGTTGTGAGGGGGAGTTCTGATTGTTTATGCCAAGTGGATGGCGAAATTGAGGCAATTCGATATCAGTTGTCACGTTACTTGTACTGTTTGTTTTTCAACTTTCCTAAAATGTGTTTGCATTTTAGGGGGAGTAAGAAATTTTAGAAAATCCAAAAACATTAGAAAATTTGAAAAAGCCAAAAACATGATAAAATGCAAAAATGAGTTTTGTTGTAAAAAAGAGGAAATGATAGTAGATCAGTTGGACTATCACATCATGCTAAAGATATGTAAAGTCTAAATGTGATAAATGGTCTCACTAAAGATGTGACGATAGGCTCAGCTAGACTAGTAGATTTGCGATAACGATACAAACTTAAATGATAAAGCCTAGTTCTAGTGGGAAACATGATTGAAAGCATAGTACTTAGTTTTGTCCTTCTTGATTGTGTGCCTACTCAGTAATCGCTGAATGCAAAGAGCATGAAAACTGGTTAAGTTTGTGAACTTTCACAACTTTGCTGAAAAGTCTCTGTGATTATGCATTTCATTTTGCAAAGATTTAAACTTGTTTTATTTCTTTATTTTGTTTAAGCATCGGACATCCTCTGCGTGTACGTGAGTATCAACCTGGATGTTGTTGCCTAAACGTTCTGCTTTATTTTCTTTGGTGTTTCGTTTAAGCTTTGGATCACCTCTGCGTATACGGAAGTATCGACCTGGTGGTTAAAGCCTAAACAACTTCAACTTGTTTTATTTTTCTTATTTTGTTTAAACATTGGACTTTCTCTGCGTATACGGAAGTATCGACCTCATTGTTAATGTTTAAACATTCTGCTTTATTTTCGCACAAATCACAGTTGATAAAAGTTTAAAGGCATTGCTTGAGTCAGTGTATTGCATGATGAGGGGATATGCTGAGATCGTGGGGTCCATAAGAATTTAGTGCTATCTAAATATACCTTAACGTATCGGTATGCATTTCGAAAGTTTTTAGATTGAGTTTAAGAGGACAACTATATCGTCAATCTATGTGAATCATTTAGAGCTTAAAATGTTTAAAGCTTAACGGTGTTAGTGATTTGTCTCAATAACTGATATGATCCTCTTACACAAGCTCACAAAAATAGTGTCTGTAAATATTATTTTACTGCATTTCATTCTATTTCAAAATCCAAAAAGATTTTTAGCGTGTTTTAGCATAAATTTTGAAAAATTCAAAAAGATTTTCGACAACTGATGTTGATGAGCTGATTTTCAAAATTCCAAGTGCTAAACAAGATGAACTGGTTTGGGTGTGTGTGTACTGAATTGAAAATTTTGATTTAAGAAAGAAAGTTAGATTAGTTAATCAAGGTCATTAATTTGAACTTGATGTAACTATTACTAGTAAGTTTTTCTTATTGTTTTAAGTAAAAACTTATGTTTTTGATGAGAAAATATGTGCAGGATATAAACTGAACTGAATTAAAGCCAGGATGTGATCTCAAGGTGATAACTAATTCCAGACGGCGATCCCAGCATAATGAAAGGGGGAGTTTGACGAGGTTAGAGCCAAAGAGAAGATCCTGGTACATGTTATGAAAGAAAAGAGATCGATCAAGATTGAAGAGTCGTTATGATGAAGACTCTCACTGAAGATTCCGTCAACATTCAAGGGGGAGTCTGTTAGTGCAGTTGTCTGTCGACTTCATCTTAGTTCGAGTCTCAGATTGTGAAAGAGTCTGAAGACTGCATTTTATATCGAGTCTCAGTTTTCGTTGCGGTTCGGAACAAGAATGATGTCATCATTCTTGATGATGACATCATCCAAGTGACATGATGATTGCATCATTATTACAACATCCTCACGTGAAACCAAATGAAATGCTCACTAGAAGACAAAAGAGAATGCATGTGTGTGTATTAGATTGTGATTTCGCTCATAGGGTATTGAGTAGGTGATTTCGCTTATGTGGTAATGATTGATTTCGCTCATGTGGACCTGTGTCCCTTGGAGCGAAATCTCAGCATTATATATATGTGAGATGAGCGAAATCAGGTAGTAGTAGTTGTGTTTCCGACGGCGAAGCTCCGTCGAAGTGTCTCCGCATCTGTAACAGCTTTATAATCAATACAAGAGACAATTATTAGTGAAATCAAGCTAAACAAAGACTGAATCAATGAATTCCGCCTCTGATTCAGTCTGAGCGCTCTTCTGATCGACTCGTTAGGTCGTTTTTCGATCCTTCATTAAGTATCGAGTTTGTTTCAATTGATTTTTATGTCACACCCCAACCGATGGCGGAAACATCGGAGTGAGACGAACGAGATTACTTAAAGACTTCATAACATTATGTGACAATAATTAAGTTCAAAACCGTTTTTCATTCATAATCAAAATTGTCAAGTACATTACAAGAAATTCAAATACAACATTGAAAAAGACAAATACAACAAGTTTAACATAACAAAATAATCAAATCTAGTAATTCTTGTGTGTTTTTAAGTTGTCCCTACTAGGTTCATCATAAGCATCATCATCAACCTGTAACATGTTAAAAATAATGGTTCAACGCAAAAGCATTGACGAGTACACAAGTTTGCGAATACATAGCATAAGTATAGAAAGAATTACTCGAATGCACATGGCAAAATTGTATACAAGGTTATCTAGCATGCAATACTATGTGTCAAACCCGAGTGTCCACAAGAATTATGAGTGTCCCTCGCCACAAAAGTGAACGAGACTGTTTATGTACAGTAAGCTTAACAAAACCTCGACAGGCGGCGTGCTACTCCTATAGCGCTATATATATGTTAAGTTGGGCTAGCTAAGTTAATGACAAGAAGCATGTATGTATCTAGCATGAACCTAAGCATAACAATAAGCATGTATAACGGATTGAGTGAATAAAGTATGTTGTGTGTGTTTGTGTATTTTGTAGTTAACATGTTACAACCCAAATTGTGTAAAACGAAAATGGGTCAAATGTACTCACGGTTTTGCAAGCTTCCACTTGGTAATTCCGTGAAGAGTTGATTGTTGAGGATGGAACACCGAGTCACCCTACAAGGGTAAACGAAGGTGTGTAAGTTTCGTGGATTAAGAGTGAATGGAAGGTTTCGGACTTGGAATTTAAATATCAACAAATATGTATAAATGAAAGTAATATTCAAGTTCTAAGAGTTTGTTTATGACACCATAATTTGTGGTTTCATGGGTCCCAATTTTGCCCATTGGAATCATAACAAGAACTCTAGAATCTTTGATATGATAGCTTAGGTTTATGATGGTTAATCATGGTTTGATTAACACCACAAACTCAGCCATGTTTTTATATAATAATAGGTATACTTATAAGGTAATAATACAACCTAAACCATGTCCAATCAAGTATTGTTATATAGTGTCATGTATGTCAAGCATGGAGGTTAGAAACCTCATTATAAGATTCACCACTACACACACCATCATGAAGATGGTGGGAGGGTCATGAATAACAATAAAGTAAATCTACTCTAACAAGTTATAAGAATGTTCAAATGAAGGAATGGAACTTGGTTTGGAAAGCCAAAGCTTCCATTTGTTCACACTTCACAAGTCACAAGTTCATCATATGGAAGATGATGACTTGTGCTTGTTTTCATCATTTGATTATCAAGTTTAAACAGAAAATAAGTGAGTGTTTGAACTCATAACTTGGATGGTAATCACCCAAATACAAACCCACAATCATGGACTTGATTGTGAGCTTGATGGGAACAAGATTCCATCAAGTTATCAACATAAACATGAACATACAAAGAAATAAAAATGAGCAGAAAGTTTACTACACTTTGGGCCTAAAAAATGGTGAGGTTTCACCTTAGTTTGCCCAAGCAAACTTGTGAAAACCTTCCTAGATGTTATCCAAGTGTTTTAGATGAAAGAACAAAGAAGAAATAGAAGAAAAAGTGAGTTGAAACTCACTTAAAAACTCATAACTGTCTGTCCAGATTCTGCTGAAAAGGAGCTGAGTTTGAGAGAGATTTTGAGTTTGTTTGAGTGTTGCAAAAGTGGGAAAATGGCTGGAAATGGGTTGTATTTATAGGGAAGTGGTTAGGGTTTAAGTGGTTGACATTAATTATAAGTGGTTAGGGGTTAAAGCAATAAAAAAAAGATTCTTGATGTTGGTTGTTGAGTCCGGTCGCAAGGCTGTTAGCAGCCTTTACTTTTTTTTTTTGACAAAGTAATTTGTAAAATTATATATAAGTCTAATTTACAACATTTGTATGCATAGAGAGTTGTACATTGTGCTTTAATAATATGTTATATCAGTTTTGCTGATTTTGTCTTCTCATTAGGTAGATTGGGTGGTGGAAGAGACATAAGCCCACCCAGACACCGTCAGTAATCCTCCATCATATGAAAACCTAAATCATCTTCCTCACACTGTCACACAAGGTTGGATAGAGAGAGATCGGGAGAAAGAGAATCAGGAGAGAGAGATCCGACCACACTCCGGCGACCGCTGTGGTATCGATGATGACGGTGCTTTATCTACTTTAGGGTGTTGTACCGCTTGCTTCAACTTTTGTATCCTACTTTGTAGTTCAGATTGATGATGCATTTAACCAACTACCCAAAGCTTCCATTATCGTTCCTCCAACTTCAGATCTGTGGTGTTTATCTCCTATCCCAAATCCCAAAATCAGAATGTTTGCCTGCCATTCATGTTTCATACCCACAGGACACCATCACTTCCACCCTTGAACCCACCGCTGCTTCACAAGCCCGAAATCCAACATCACCACCGCAGTTAAGGTAGGTTTTTGTTTCCTATTAATTAGCAACATAACACGTTCGTGTGCTTACTTAGATTCATGATATCTAATGAATTAATTATCTTGACTGATGGATGAGGGTTTTTGTTAATTTGTTGATAATTAGTCTTTTTTGTTAGGGTTTTTTTTTCACTCAATTTGGTAATTTAATGCAAGCTCTGGAGTGCATCGTTGATGTGAAAAAGGTACATTTTTTTTTAATATTAATGTTTATTTTATAAGTTGGTGAAGTGGGTTTTGTATGGGAACCATGTTGTTTGTTTGGGACAAGCCTTTTTTGTTTTGTTTATGCATGTGGATCGTGTGGATTAAGTCAATAACAACTTGCTTTGATCGAATTCTTGGTCAGGTGATTGGGTTTCAATCTCGGTTGGCGCTAGCGTTATGCCTCATATCATCAATGTGCACACGGTCCCATAGGAGCGGTAAAATTTAGTGTTTTTAAGCTTTTGAAATCATCTAGAGTGGAACTGAATGTAAGTTTTCTTTTTTTTTTTTTGCTAAGAAATATATATTTTGGGTTCTGTTAAGTCTTGACTATGAAGGTTATATCGATCTCTCAACAAGGACGTGGTGCGATTTGCATTCTATCTGCAAGTGGTGCAACTTCCAGTCTTACCCTTTGCCAACCCGACTCATCGGGTGGTATATTGACTTACGAGGTGACATATTGACCTGTTTTGATCGTTTATCACTTGATATTTTAATGGTCTCTTTTGTAGGGTATAATAAAAATTAAATGTGATGAGTGTTTTCTCGAAATTTTGACACTTTCTTTGTTTTTAAGGGCCGATCTGAGATACTTTCACGGGCGAAATCATTTATTCCATTTGATAATGGAGGAATAAGGAATCAGGTTTGAACTAACAAATAGTTTATTGTTTGAGGGTTAAGGACAATTTATCTCATAGTCATTAGTTTTAGTAAAATATTGGTATCTTTATGTTTGGTTGTGATGATTGAATGGTATTTGAGTCAAAATTGGGTTAATATCTAAGATTTGAATAACATTATCAAAGGTCGCCGAGTTGTAAGGGAACCTGAAATCCAGAAGGGATGATAATCAATTTTTTGAAAAGAATAACAGGTCAGTTTTGAGGTTTTCTCGAGTTCTTTTATGCTGCAAAGTTTCTCTCTCTACTATCTGATATAGTTTATGAATTCTATAGGGACGTTTTATTCTTCATGATGGCCCTCCATATGCTAATGGTGATTTGCACATTGGACATGCATTAAACAAGATTATAAAGGATATTATTAACCAGTATAAGGCATAGTTGCAACACTCACTTTGTTCTGTTATACATGAGATAGGGTGACAAAAGGATCTGTTTCATTTGATCCACGTGTATAGAGGTATAAATACTATAAATTTGATGAATGTGTCGCTTAACTTTTATTACTTCCCCCCCCCCCTTTTTATGTTTATGGCAGCTTTCACATAATTGCAAAGTTCAGTGCATTCATGGTTGACATCATAAGCGTTACTGTAACGCAAAGAAATTACCCACCATGAAGTTAAAAAGTCCGTTTGATATCATAAGTTATAATGCGTATTGGCGATGTTTCAGCTTTGTAGCCCGTGCCGCAACGCGCGCGGGTCTAATATCTAGTTATGTTATATTAAGTAACTAAAACATAAATCAACAAATTTAAATAAGTGCAATTTAATATGGTTAGGTGGGAGATTTATAATTATATAACCCTACAAAAAGTAAATTGGGGAACCATAAGTTAGATCACAACTCTTCAAAAAGTCACAACCCTTCAAACTAATGTATTAAGACACACCCTTTTACGAACCCTTTCATGTATTAAGACACACCCTTTTACGCACCCTTTCATGTATTAAGACACACCATTTTACGCACCCTTTCATGCATTAAGACACCATTTCACGCACCCTTTCAGTTTCACTCTTTCACATAATTACACATCCATTCATTTTAACTTTCTCATTTGAGTCATATGATTTTTCCATCCTCCGTGCCCATTAATATAACCCATTATTTTTATCATTTTATTTTATTAACACATTGAATAATTTGTTATTTGCATGATTGTTTTTTGCAAGTGTAAATACAGAGGTTTTCTGTGTTTGATTGTAAGAACGCATGTTTTCTATGTTTAATTGTAAGAATATGAGTTTAATTGTTTTACTAGAAATTTGATACTAAATCTTTGATATACTATATAACCCAGAAATATAATCCTCTGTGCAAACCCTTCATTTGATCTTAAATAAGGCAGAAATTATAGCTACTTGAGATGCGCACGTTCTACATATAATAATTAAAAAAAATTACATGTCGTAGGATTCAATCGGTTGGCGTGGTCGTCGTGTATGTTCATCAACCATGAGACGTTGATTCGACTCCTTTCACATCGTTTGCTGCTTTTTTTTCTTCCTTTTTTTTCACCAAACCCAGTATGTCATTAGATTACGGGCTGCTTAGGGCTATTTCTGAGGTGGTCAACTTGTGCTTGGGTGGGAGGTGCCCTAGGGTCTTGGCGGAATTTGTTGCTTCTGCGCCCCTCACGCCCTTACTTAAACCGGACAACGGGATTAGACCTATTGCCGTGGGCGCAATTTGGAGGAGGTTAGTCTCCAAGGCGGCTATGAGGGGGGTCGGGAAGGAGATGGCTAAATATCTTGGTGATTTTCAATTTGGGGTGGGTATTCCTAGCGGGGCTGAGGCTGTGCTCCATAGTGCGAACAGGTTTTTAAACGTGTTCCACTCGGATGGGTCGTTGGCCATGATTACTGTTGATTTCTCTAATGCTTTTAACCTGGTGGATAGAACCACTCTTTTGTCAGAAGTTCGGACTCGATGCCCATCCATTTCCTTATGGGTGGATTTTCTATATGGACAACCGGCTAGATTATATGTCGGAGATGATCATATTTGGTCCACCACCGGGGTTCAGCAGGGAGACCCCTTGGGGCCTCTTCTCTTTGCCTTAGTTTTGCATCCCCTTATTCATCAGATACGAGATAGATGCAAGTTACACTTTCATGCTTGGTACTTGGATGATGGTACGATTATAGGAGATGCTAAAGAGGTGGCTAAAGCTTTAGAAATCATCAGGACTAAGGGGCCTTGTTTGGGGCTTCAACTTAACGTCAAGAAATCAGAAGTTTTTTGGCCATCGTGCAATGGAGTTAAGTCGCAAAAGGGTTTGTTTCCTAGTGGGATTGGAAGGCCGGTGTCGGGTGTCAAACTCCTCGGGGGGGGGGGCGTTAGTCGGGATGCAGGTTTTATCAGTAGGTTGGCCGTGAAAAGGGCATCTTGTGCAGTGGATCTGATGACCTATCTTCCACATCTGCGGGACCCTCAATGCGAGCTCCTCTTGCTGCGCTCTTGCATGTGTGTTGCTAAGTTGTTGTTCGGCCTCAGAACGTGCCAACCCACGTTTGTGGGGGAGGCTATTTCGGTTTTTGACAAAGGCCTTCGGAGAGCTATCGAGGATATTGTGGTTTGCGGGGGTCCGTTTTTTGGGGATCTTCAATGGAGGCTTGCATCCCTTCCGACCCGTTTTGGGGGTTTGGGTTTATGTTCGGCTGCGGATGTATCTACGTATGCTTTCGTGGCCTCGAGGGCGCAATCTTGGGGTTTGCAGGACCACATTCTTCGGGACTGTGGTATTGTCGGGTTAGATTCTGATTATGTGTGTGCGTTGGATTGCATGCACATGTCCCTTCCGGATTTCGATCTTGGCCGTTTCTCTAATAAGGACACCGCCCCCCTAAAGCCCAGAATGCTTTGGTGAGTGCCCTATTTAGTAGAACTTCCCAGAGTTTGGGAGAGAAGTTTAGTCTATCCCCTCGTCAGAAAGCCGTGTTCGATTGTCTCCGGGCTCCTCATGCTCAGGATTTCCTGACAGTTATCCCCATTGAAGGACTTGGCCAACACATGTCGGCAGTGGAATACCGGGCAATTCTTAAGTACCGGCTAATGATCCCTCTGTTTCCGGTTGATGAGCCCTGCCCAGTTTGCCGCAAGGTTTGTTTAGATACTTTTGGCGAGCATGCGGTTCACTGTAAGGAGTTGCCTGGTTTTAAATACAGACATGATTTGGTAAGGGATATTTTGTTTGATGTTCTAAAGCGGGCAGGGATTTCGGCCAAAAAAGAGGCTCCGGTGAACTTCCTGACGGATCCGCTCGAAGGGAGGTCTACTCTTCGACCAGCTGATATTCTTGTGTTTGGGTGGGCCAGGGGAAAACACGCTTGTGTGGACCTTACAGGAGTGTCCCCGCTTGTTGGGCTCAGGGATAATGGGTTTGTTGCTGGTCAGGCTGCGTTGAAGGCGAAATCAAGCAAGGTCGCTAAACACGAGAAGGCTTGTTTAGAGAATCAGCATGTGTTTATCCCATTCGCTTTTGATACATTTGCTTCCCTAGCCCCAGAGGCCGTGGAATTCCTAAACAGGGTCCAACGAGTTGTGAATAGTAATCTCTCAACCTTTAAAGGTCGTTTCGTATTTAGTAGGATTGGTTTTGCAATTCAAAAGGGGGTTGCGGCGCAGCTTGTTGCCCGTTTACCTGCCACTTGTTTGTAATTTATTACTTTGCCATTTGAATGAAAAAAAAAAGTTAGTTTCAAAGATTACGGCTCTAATAATTCATAAGGGGTTTGAGATGGTTTAAAAAATTACGTCATCACAACCATCGTTGCTGTTTTTATTTGAGTCCCTTTCTTCCAACAGGGCCCCTTTTCTTTTTTTAAACTGTTTTGTCCATTTACTTCGGGGGTGAAATACATGTTACAAAAAGATTACATACAAATACAATTGGTATGGTTAGCATAGGAAAGAACCATAGATCATGTGAATGGGTAGGCGGATACTTAAGGCTATTAATCCTCGTCGTAGGACTGAGGGACATGAGTGATAGATCTATTTGGGTGTAGCGAGCCCACACCCATGCGGACCAGGGTGGCCCATGTGGTGACTTTGTCCACATACTAATGCCGTGGCAAAATTCTGCTAGGTTTGAGTCTTCCTACACCGTCACACATATCAGTGGCCTTGCAAACCATTGGTGATCTTTTCCTTGTTTGCTTTCATACCGGGATTTACAAACATACACACATACACTGTTTACAAAGGTTTATACATACTTATACAAACACATGAACTCGCTCAACTTTTGTTGATGTTTTCAAATTACATGTATTTCAGGGAACTAAGTGGAACCGGCAGGTGTTGCATGTTTTCAAGCTGCGTCATAAATAAAAAGATGTCATCCAAGGTCGTAGGGTTTAGGAGGTGTATCCTATTCCTGGACGGGATACATGTTTCTAAACCCAGTTTTATTTAAGGTCTTTTGTTGAGTCTTCGTGAACTCATTTAAACATGTTGTGGTTGTAACTTAAAATTTGGTGTCTATGTTTCAGACAAGTATGTTGTGTTATTTTCAAACTTAATCAGTGGATGAACATCTTATGGTTTTTATCATATAGCGTTGTTATGATTGAATGCTGTGGTATTAAGAAAGTCACACCAATAACCACGCTTCCGCAAAAGTCAGGGTGTGACACTATCGAAACTTTTAAGTGTTATGGAATCTCATGAGCAATCTGAACGCTTAGTGCTCGCACCCTGATTTTTCCTCCATCGGTTGGGGTGTGACAACTGAATTGCTCAATTTGAGGGGGAACTCAGTGATAAAAATTTCAATGTCATCCCGTTGTTTGAAAATTTTGGTTGTTTTACCTATCTGGCCCTTTAGAGAAAAAAATTGATTTGAATCAAGTTCATTAGTAAATGGGTCGAAATGCAGTGGTTTAGACTTGTGAAATAGAGATCTATATGTTTGGATCAGGTACATCATGTTCAGTTGATGGGTGGTGTTGGGGTTCCTCTGCCATCATCAGATACAATAGTTGAGGAGCCTGTTTTTGTGAATGCTAAACAATATCATGGCATCTTGAGGCGTAGACAGTGTCATGCGAAAGCTGAATCTGAAAATAAAGTACACAGGTCTAGAAAGGTATGTGTTATGTAGGACAGCTAGCTATATTATGGTTTACAAGTGAGCCCAAATATCCTGGTATTTTCCTCTTATCAATAAATGGATCTCTGGCCTGACCTGTGATCCAACTAAATGGATCTGCATCTGACCTATTAGCTATTGGATCTTGATTTGACCTTGGTTTTAGTAAGTGTATGGGTGGATAATGAATCAATATAGATTTTGGGGCTCGGTTTTCGTGGACAGATTTCTCTGTTTCTTTAGGCGGCTTTCAACCTGTTTGACTTGTTTCTTATTAACCTATTGATGTATTTGGCCAATTAATGATAAAACATAGCCCAGATTTCCCACTCATTGCCACCTAGTGGTCACTTTTTTGTCCATTTTTTAAGTAATAATCTTATTTTGTTAATAAAGTGATTTAGCTAGACATGCCAAATTTGCTGCATTTACAAAATTCTTATGCTCAAATAGTTTGTGGGACTTACTCAACTTATTGTGGAATTTTAGTAGCCGTACTTGCACGAATCACGACATCTGCATGCGTTAAGAAGAAGCAGAGGGTGTGGTGGTCGATTTGAGAAAAAGATGAGCAACAAAAGGAGACGGGTTCTGACGAAAATTCTCAATCATAGGTGAAAAATATCAATGTCAACACAGATACAACCTAGAAAAAGAGAACTAAACGCCCCAACATTCATGTTTATATTTTATCAAAGTTTACGTTCACGTTTCATGTCTAGGACCAGTTTTTGTACTTCATTTCGACAGTTAAAACGCTGTTGTTGAACTCGTATTGTGTTCGAGTGTAGGGAGGAGTTTTATACGGTTTTGTAGATTATGTTAGGTGGTTCAAGTATGTTGAATAAGATGTAGTGAATGGGTTTTATGTATCAGTGTGCTAATGTTGGCAACTAGTAAATTTCCCCGCGCGATGCGGCGGCTCCAAATGTAAAGTAACTCGGATTTATGTAGTAAAGACTTGAACCGTTTTTCACAAAAGTTGCGTTAAAACAACATAAAAATAAGCACAGAAACGTATTATATGTTGCCCGACTTATTTGCGAAATAAATTTACGTCGAATACTAACCTAAACTTATACCCACACGTACATAAAAATAAGTAAAAAAATATGTTTTTAAGTTAAAAACTGTACCGCGCGTTGCGGTGGGGCCGGAACGTAAAGTAAAGTAAATCGAATTTATAAAGTCTAATGAAACATATTATATTTGACCCGACTTGTTGTATAACAAAATTTATGCTAAAACATAGATAAACTGAAAACACACAAAAAAGTACGGAAAAACATATTATATCTGAGCTTAACCGTTTTCAAAGAAACGTAACAAATAGGGGGGGCAATTCTGACCCAAATACATAAACATGGGTCGTTTTGGACCCTAATTTAATTATTATTATGGGTTAAATTGGCCAATTTGGTTTCCTTGTAATAATTCGCGGGTCCAATTGGGTCATTCTAAACTGAGGGAATAAGTTAACGGGTCAATTTGGGTTTAGAAGGAAAAAGGGTCGGGTTATCAAGTTTAGAAGAAAAAGGAACGGGTTAGAATCTAGGGTTTCTTCTCAGTTCTCACACTTTCAGAGAATCAAAGACTCTGCAAGCTTTTCTCCAGTGATCCATCAAACAACCGGCAATAGTTCAGCGACCGTTCTCCGACGGCGACGACGAATTCAACAAGAAACCTCCGTAATTTCTCTATCCTTCTCTTTCTATTGATTGTTTGTTCATCTGAATTTAATCTTCCTTAAGTAATTCCTGTTGTTCGAGCGCCTTAGGGTTTAATAACTCGTTTAATTCAGCATAAAATGTATGGAATTGAATTAGAATGGTGCGTTATTTTACTGTAAATTGCTAACGAAAGCTTGTTGATTTGAGGCAGTTGTGATATAAAAAGAAATATGAAGTTTTGTTGCCTAGGGTTTCCTCTGTTCTTACCATTGTCTAGTTTTGTTGATTTTGGTATTTTGCTGATTTCACTATTGGCTGTTTCACATTCTTGCATTTGTTTTAAAAAAACTTCAACTTTGTGCATTTTAGCATCTGGGTATCTCTTATTTATTGGTTTATTGCTAGGGGTGTTTCACTCTAAACTGTAAATCTAAACAAAATCTGTTATTTGTGAAATCTAATAGCAATATAAACTATTGAAATCGAGTCAGTAATGATGCTATGTTGTCAAAAGCGCAAAAAGCGCGCGCCTAGGCGCTCGGGTGCAGCGAGGTGCACCTATAGCGCCTGGTGGTAGCCTAGGCGCAAAAATGTTTTTTTTTTTTTTTTTAAAAAGTGTTTGGCTTAGCTTATTCATGTAAATGACTAAAAGGGGCATTCTTTTATAAGTCAATAAGTTGTTTTTTAGAAAGTGTTTGGCTTAGCTTTTTTGTTTCTCTTCCCTTCCTAATAAAATGTTTAATTTAGTAAAAAAACCTACAAAACAGTGAGATGTAGATCTTTGTTTCAGAATAAATAAATAAAATGGCTGCAAACCTCACTAGATGTAGTGCAAAACAGTGAGATGTCGATCTTTGTTTCAGAATAAATAAATAAATCTATCAAATGAATGCCATCAGGTTAGCATGATCAAATACAGACATTATGAGGCTCAGATCTCTAAACTACAGAACAAAACGGACATATCACCATGGCTGCAAACCTCACTAGATGCAGTGCAAAACTTTGCCCTACACATATATCCTCGCTGCAACCCAGTTCTCCACAACCGCCAACTCAGTTCTCCACTGCGACAGTAGTTCCGGCTTCCATTCTCCAGAGCGACTTCCAGTTCCGGCCTCCGGCTCCTAGTTCCGGCCCCCGGCTCCAAGTTCCGGCTTCCGGCTCCCAGTTACGAGCAGGTATGTTATTTTTGTATTCTTGTACCTATGATACAGTTTTGGTATGTTGTTTGATTTGTCGAAGTTGTTCAATTTGTTCAATCTCTGCAGTTTCTATTAATTTGTTCAATTTATTCAATCTCTGTTGTTTCAAATTTGTTTCAATTTGTACAATATCTGTTGATTCAATTTGTTCAATCTCTGTTGTTTCTAATTCTGTTAATTTGTTTAATTTGCTCAATCTCTGCTGTTAATTTGTTTAATTTGTTCAATTTGTTTGTAGTATGTAATTCTTGTTTAATATACTAGAAACCTATAAGAAATATATAAACAAAGAAAGACTGACATCTCACTGTTTTGCACTGCATCTAGTGAGGTTTGCAGCCATGGTGATGTGTCCGTTTTGTTCTGTAGTCTAGAGATCTGAGCCTCATAATGTCTGTATTTGATCATGCTAACCTGATGGCATTCGATTTATTTATTTATTCTGAAACAAAGATCGACATCTCACTGTTTTGCACTACATCTAGTGAGGTTTGCAGCCATTTTATTTATTTATTTATTCTGAAACAAAGATCGACATCTCACTGTTTTGTAGGTTTTTTTTATTAAATTAAACATTTTATTAGGAAGGGAAGAGAAACAAAAAAGCTAAGCCAAGCACTTTTTAAAAAACAACTTATTGACTTATAAAAGAATGCTCCTTTTAGTCATTTACATGAATAAGCTAAGCCAAACACTTTTTAAAAAAACCCATTTTTGCGCCTAAGCTACCACCAGGCGCTATAGGTGCGCCTCGCTGCGCCCGAGCGCCTAGGCGCGCGCTTTTTGCGCTTTTGACAACATAGACAAATTTCTTACTACTTTAAAACTCCAAACATTAGCCCTCAATGTCTAGAACCTTTAGGAGTTCCCTAGTCTGACTCATTAGTTAGTTATAACCAAAAAGACACTTGCAGAATCAAGTACCTTGAAGCCATGATCAATAGTTAACAATGCATGCTAAAGGGAAAGGACATAACTTAAATATGAAGTGTAAACTGTAAACATAACATCAGTGGGCCGGTTAGATAAATTTTTTTTGTTTTAATTTTTTAACTTTTTAAATTTCTTTCTTGTTTTAATTTGTATAATTTTTTTATAGTTTTTTTTTATTTTATTTTTATCTTTTACATTTTATAATTTTTATATATTTATTTTAATTTTTTTTTTCATTTCGTTATTATTGTTAATTTATTTTTAGCCCATTTTTAATCCAAACCCATCCTGGCCTAAACTCATCATGACCCTACCCCATCCCGACTCAAACTCATCCTAACCCAAACCCATCCTGACCCAACAACCAACTCACCCATTTTGCCACCTTTAATTATAATATAGTATAGATGCCCTCATAGTATGCATTATTAATAGTATAGTAGATTAGATTTTAGGTTTTTATATTTTCCCCAAAAACAACATGAGAGAAAGCCCTTTCTAGGTTTTTATTTTTATATTTATTCAGAAAGATGAGAGAAATCCCATAAATGAGTAAAGAGGGTTAGGGGCAAAATCTGATGAGTAAAAACCCTAATTGAGAATTGATAAAGGATCTTTCATAGGGCTTGAATTCACCAACTGTGAAGGATGATGTACAATGATCCTCAGCAGCAGCGGCCGCAAATGTATCAGCAACACCACCCACCGCCACCGCAGCAACAGCAAATGATGCAACATCACCAATTTCAGCAGCAGCAAATGGGACCACCGCCACAGATGATGCGTCAGCCGTCTGCTTCTTCCACAACTCTCAGTGGTTATCAGGACTACCACCAACAACAACATCTCCCTTTCGACGGTTATTCTCTATTCTATATTGTTTCCCTACAAATAACTCAGTGTCAGGATCTTGAACTTTTAAACATGGAACCAAAGGTTTTAAAGAGAACAAAATAGGGGAAGGGGGGAGGGGGGCTGACTCAATACATAAAAAATTTATACTTGGAAGCGAAATAACAGCCAACTAAGATCCTCCTCTGTATAGTTAGTTGCCTAAGATGAGGTGTTATGTTGCAAGATGGTTAGTAGCTTTCTTTTCTAATATGTGCAGCCCATGACAACTTTGCTGCCAAAAGGATGCGAAAAATTGGACAACGCAGAGCTGTTGATTATACCAGCACTGTTGTAAGATATATGCAGGTATGTTCATGTATACCATATGTTTTAGCTTGCCTCCATGTAGCATACTTGTTCTATATTCGCCCGCCGCCATACTACTACACCGTGTCTGTTATGTTATACTGTGATGTAAATTTCTATGCAGACTCGTTTATGGCAACAAGATTCACGTGACAGAACAATATTACAGCCAACACCAGCTGCAGCAATTGATGTCAGTCACCATTCTGAGAATGTACATAATAATAATAATTTAATATGCTAATCTTAAATCTTAATATTTGGATACATACAGATGTTACCAACAGTTGCCTATTCAGATAATCCATCCACCAGCTTTGCTGCAAAGTTTGTTCATACATCACTAAACAAAAACCGCTGTTCAATCAACCGTGTACTGGTGAGACTCACTTTCTCTGCTCATGCTTTTCTAATGTAATATCATACAACTTTATTGCTTTTTATAAAATTACTAAAAATGGCCCTCCTTTTAATGTCACAACTTGAACACATTCACTCAAGGAGAAATGTTAGATGCGTTAGTTATTCTCATAACGGTAAAGTGCTCATGTGCATTGATTTATTAGAAAGAAAACAATAGCTTACAAAAAAAGTAAACCTGTTAAACCAACTAGCACATGCTTATTTCCATTTGAGGGGAATATTCCACTGACACATGCATTTGTTTGTAGTGGACCCCTACCGGTAGGCGTCTTATAACTGGTTCACACGGTGGAGAATTCACATTATGGAACGGTCAATCTTTCAATTTTGAAATGATTCTGCAGGTATGTATGCTTTTTTTATTGTGAATTATGTAGTCTAGAGAAACTGCTTGCCGAGATTTGTTGGAATTACAGGCTCATGATCAGCCAATCAGATCTATGGTATGGAGTTACAATGACAATTGGATGGTCACCGGTGATGATGGAGGCTCTATAAAGTAATTACATTTCTTTATGCAACTTATAAAAATCATTTTTCAAGTTGTGAACACCTCAGAAGGTGACTTTTGTGTACCCATTTAACCTGTAAGGTTTGAAATATGGTCTTTAGGTATTGGCAAAACAACATGAACAACGTTAAAGCCAATAAATCTGCACATAAGGAATCTGTTCGTGATCTCAGGTATAAATATACTTGCTTTCCATACGTCCACATTTTTGTTTCATTTATTATTAAAAGTTGTGCTTGTACTTGGTAACAGCTTTTGTAGAACAGATTTAAAGTTCTGTTCATGTTCTGATGACACAAGTGTTAAAGTTTGGGACTTTGCTCGTTGCCAGGAAGAACGTTCTTTAACCGGTAATGTTTTTGTTGTTTTAAATTTACTTTCTCTGTTATGACCTTTAAATATTTAAAACAAGATAACTGGAATGTGTCAGGCAGGCCATGGTTGGGATGTGAAGAGTGTAGACTGGCACCCTACAAAGTCTTTGCTAGTTTCTGGTACCTTTCTTAAAAATGGTTCATTAATTTTTTGGTGTGTACACTTAAACACATATATATATTCTGTTGTATTAGGTGGGAAAGACAATCTCGTGAAGCTTTGGGATGCTAAGTCAGGGAGAGAACTATCTTCATTGTTAGTGCTGCAATGTTTCTTACTTTATATATACCTCTGATACTATTCTTATAGAGTTAATATTTCTGTTTGCAGTCATGGGCACAAGAATACCGTTCTTTGTGTCAAATGGAATCAAAATGGTAATTGGGTATTAACTGCTTCTAAGGATCAAATTATTAAGGTGCTCTTCTTTTCATACAAATTTTGAAACAGCCACATTCCATTTCATCGATCCATGATGGTTGAATAGGCATTTTTTTTTTCAGCTATATGACATTAGGGCTATGAAAGAACTTCAATCTTTTCGTGGTCATAAGAAGGATGTCACAGGTTAGTACATTTTTTTATGCACCTAGATTCACATAAGAAAAAAAGTAAGATTTGTTTTTTTTTTTTTAAATGTTAGCACTTGCTTGGCATCCGTTTCATGAGGAGTATTTTGTTAGCGGGAGTTTTGATGGATCGATCTTTCACTGGCTTGTTGGGTAATGCATCTGATAATTTCCTTCAGTTTTGCAAGAAATTATTTCTTATTTATTTTAATAATTAATGCACAGGCATGAAACTGCACAAATTGAAATTCAAAATGCACATGATAGTGGTGTTTGGGATCTTGCATGGCATCCCATTGGGTATCTTCTTTGCAGGTAAATTGTTGCGTATACGTATGTGTGTGTATTTTTAAAATACTGAACTGAAGGAATTGTTGATGCAGTGGCAGCAGTGACAACACAACAAAGTTTTGGTGCAGAAATAGGCCTGGTGAGCCAGCTCGTGATAAAGTCAACACGGGTAATAATCAAAGTTTGTAGTTTTTAGCTTCTTTCATATCTAAAGATATGCTTATTATTGTTATTCCTTGTTCTATGTTATTTAACAAGGAGGTTACAATGAACAAAATCCTGCTCTTGGTGGGCGCATGCCTGTTAATTTTATGGGTGGGCCGGAGCCACCAACTACTCCTGGAGCCTTTGCTGCTGGATTGAGTCGGAATGAAGGTACTATTCCCGGAATTGGAGTTGCAATGCCCTTGTCTTTAGATAGTTGTACACAGGGAGGAGACCAAACACCACCCATATCCTCATCAAAGCCACCACCTTTACCGCCAGGCCCCCATCCATCATTGTTTCAGAAGCAGCAAGCAGCATATCCACAGCAGCCACCAAATATGCAGCATATGCCACTTGTACCACATCCTCCTCATTTACCCCGTCCACCACTTCATAACATGCCCCCCATGCATGCTCAAATGGTAATCCTCCTGTCTGCACTCACTCCCGTTTCGTCCGATTGATGCTCATTTTGTTTATTGATGTGGTGCAGGGCACAATGAACCAGATGGGCCCACCACCTATGCAGCAGCAAGGCCATTTTATGGGCATGCATTCTGTTACCCCACCAAATAATAACCAGATGTATCCTCCGTCAGGGGGTACATTTAACCGACCTCCAATGCCAGGATTAGGTCCTTATCAGGTAAGATAATATGTTTCTTTATGGTATTGATGCTTCTTATAAGTAGGAAAGCTGACATGGAATTTGTATTGTGCAGCCTGCGAATATGGGAACAGTCCCACAAAATTTTGGTACGCCTTCGGGAATTGCTCCACCGCTGCCTCCTGGACCCCCGCCACATGGACAAACACCTCAGTAGGACTTTGTTGTACATCTCATGGTCTTTTGATTGAATTTTCAGTGTTTTTTGGGTTGGTGCAACAATGTGGTCAAGTGATTCTCAAGTTTACCATAAGGAAACGATCAAGGAGAATGGATTGTTATTGTTTTTAAATTTTCATGTTTGAAGAGCGATTTTGACTAACGTTAAATACTACGTAGGAATTAGATGTGCACTTTGATCATATTGATTATATATATTAATTCATAACATACCAACCATGTCTATTTTGTCTTTTATTACTTTTTTTTTTCTTTTTTTGGGTTTTGTTAGTTTTACCTTAACTTTTAACATTGACACTTATAGCCTCTCAACTTGTTTCAATGAATTTTCCCATTGTATCTCTCATTTTGTCCTTAAGTTATTAAAAGCCAATAGGTGTTTTCTTTGGTTCGAAATATTACTATTACTAGGTTAGAACTCCGTGTGTTACGTGGGTTGAATAATTTTTTTTAATAGTAAGTATTCCTTAAAAAAATCTCGTGTGTTGCACATGTTGAATAAAAATGTGCATTATACAAGTTGAATAAAATGTAATTTAGTTTATTAAAACATCTGGTCATCAAAACATCTAGTCTTTGAAATGAATTTTGATGTACTATTTACTAATTATAATATTGTATGTTGTTTTGTTTAATTTATTATTAGGTTGGATCAATAAAATATTAAATTAACTAGTTATGAATAAGCCGAAATAATAAGAAAATAGTTGAAACAAAAATACTAAATAAATAAGAGAAAAAAATTATGATTTGATAATTTATATTTAATAGGGGAAGAAAGTGGAAATATAACTATTTCATTAATTATTTAATAAAAGAGAAATGATGAGAAAGCACCTGAGGGTAAAACGCGTTAAAAGAAGATTGGTAAAACGCGTTAAAAAAAGATTTTTGTATAAGAAGATATTTTTTATACAGAGGGAGGCAAAGTACATATTAATCCAAGACTTCGAATTATTTTTATATGAATGGAAAGATTACTAAAGTATAAGTTTCCAATTTAAATGAAAAAAATCAAAGGAAAATAATAAGCAAAAAAAATGAAAGAAAAAACATTAAAAAATCAAATAAGGAAAGTAGTAAAAGTGGTATAAAAGAAAAAAAAAATGTGAGTAGTAGATGATATAAGTGTCCTCAAGTGAATAGTATGGTGATAAAGTGGTTTATTTTTTAACCAAATAGTTGTGAGTTCAAATCCACTAAAGAGAAGGTGTGATGTGATTTAACCGTTCAAAAAAAGTAGATGGATGAATGTTTTGTTGGATTTAAACCTTTATCTAATTGGTATAGAAATAGCGCACCAATCACTACATAAACTATTTATTCTAACTATCCAGGTCTAACAAAGTTATATACAAAAACAATTGCTTGAAATTAAAAGAAGTTACGTCAATAAAAACCCGACATGTGGATTAATAGATCTTAGTTGTTGTTAAAAGCCTTTTCTTTTAGCGTAATAATAATAATAATAATAATAATAGTAATAATAATAGAAAGGAAAAGATTAGTGATATTTATTCATTAGAAAAAATAGATACAAGTAGATTTAAATATTAAATCACTAGACTAATGCTCGCGTTAAACGCGGCTTCAATCAAAACCAATTACTTATGTTCAAATTTAATACTATGTAAAAACACATACATTGAAGTAGGGATGAGCACGGTACCGAACCGATCCCGATCCCGATTTTCCTAAAAAATTGATCCCGATCTCGATCCCGAATACAAGCGGTATGGTATCGGTATGGTACCGGTTTTCCGGTATGATACCGAAAAATACCGAATTCTTAAATTGATAAATTGCCACCAAAATCATCAACCAGCTCTGTCCACTTTGGATACCAAGATTTGCCAAAAAAGTTAGTCATGCTCATCCATGTAAGAAATAACATCAGCCATCATTCACGTCATTGGAAACTTTGTTTATGACAAAAAACAAGTTCAAAACATTGCACTAAAATAACATCAGCCAAACAAGTTCAAAACATTCACTTCATTAAGAAATAACATCAGCCAAAAAAGTTAAAGTCATATACAAGACATACTAGAGACATCATTTCTTCATCACACAGTAGAGTAGTAGAATGACAAAAAACAAGTTCAAAACATTGCACTAAAATACTAAATTACCATCCTACATCAGTCATCATAGTAACTTCTGGACCAAAAATGTCAAAACATTTCACTACATTCCATTCGAGTTTTCTTAAGCCTTGTCATGCACCATCCCTTTCCCTTTTCCATTTTGTTGTTGTATTGCATCTTCAATTTCTAAAAAAAAGAAACCGAACAAGGTTAACACTTAACACCCATTATACATGTAAAGAACTAGTAGTCTACTTCTACAATAGTACAATTTACCTAGGGCAATGTCGTCGTCCTTTAATATGTCGTCCACGTCATCCAAAATCGGTTTTCTTGACTTTCTCACCCAATCTTGGGTGCAAATCAAAGCTTCAACTATGTTAGTTGACAAGCGTGTTCTGTAAGCATCTAGTACACGACCACTAGTGCTAAAGGCTGATTCGGATGCAACCGTGGAAATTTGAATTGCCAAAATATCTAACAATTATACAAATTATTAATAAACAACAATAATGTAACAAGTAATGAAAAAAACACAATAAAAGGCAAGTCAGTTTACCTCTAGCCATGCGAGATACAACTGGAAATCTAATTGCGTTTTGTTTCCACCACTTAAGTATATCAAATCGGATATCAAAATTCATTCTTGGCTCATCTAAGTACCTCTTTAACTCAGAATCTATAGCAACCGATTTGCTTTCTTCTTTACTCAGAAACTCCGTGAAGAAGTCATTGCCCTCGTCACTTCCAACGACGTCATCGTTACGTGATTCTTAGGATGCCGAATTGTAATCAACAATGTCAAATTTTTCCATGTATGTTTGAAATAGCTCATGTAACCTACTCTTAAGATCAAACAACTTCAACGATACCATCTTTTTAACGTCTTCTTTAGTCACATGGTCATTCTCGGTTATTTCAGAGGTAATCATCTTCGTAAAACAATGCTCAACAAAATATAACTTCATGGTAGGATCCAAAATAACAGCAAAATACATGAAGTCGTTAACTTCATGGAATTCCACCTAGTAGGCATATCTCCACACAAAAACTTAGTTGATTCAATATTTGATTCTTGGATGCACTTTTTGAACTTGGTTATTCTTTGTGTTAAGTGCCGAATATATCTAATTGCTTTTCGCAAACAATCAACATGATACCTGTTTTCTGATAAACCATCTTTGACAATTAAGTTTAGTATGTGTGCCATACACCTGATATGAAAATGCTTCCCCTCAGCATACAAATTAGGCAACTTTCTCAACAGATAATCAATCGCCTTGTCATTACTAGACGCGTTGTCTACCGTCATGGTCATAACATTTTTAATACCCCAACCATGAATACAATGCAATAACTCTTGACCAATATCCTCCCCCTTATGACTATGAATGGGTCTAAAATTAATAATGTGTTTATGCATTACCCAATCATCATCAATGAAATGTGTCGTTACAACCATATAGTTAACCCGTTGACATGAGGATGTCCAAGTGTCGGTAGTTAAGTGAACTGTGTTGGTAGGTTTACTTAGATATGCTAACAGTTTATTCCTTTCCTCGATATAGTACTTTCCAATATCTCTAGACAATTTATGTCGTGATGGCAAATTGAATCTTCCATTCAAAGCATTGGTGTACTCAATAAAAACCGGATTTTCCACAAGCTTAAACGGTAATTCGGCGACAATAATCAAATCTAGTAATGCTTTCTTGATTCTAGCCTCATCATATTTCCAAATGCTCACACTACCTTCCCCGCTAGCTTCTTTTTCAAACACTAAAGTACTTTGACTACCAAGTACCTCGGGATTTTTTTGACAAGATAAAGCGTGTGTTTTGATACCAGACGTACCGTTTCTTTTTGGATCGGCTTTAATGTCACTTTTGCAATACTTGCAATTTCCGTACTTCTGACTCACTCCGTCAAGTTCTTCTAGATAAACGACATCAAAATGAACCCACCACTCACTTTTGACTCCTTTTTTAGCTTTCTTTTGGGGGGTTTTTTTCTTTGTTGGTTGTTTTCTCTTACGACTTGATTCCACTTTGTCATTACATGTTTCCTTAACCGATTCCGAATCATCATCAAGTTGGAAATGGTCATGAGGGGTATCATCAACAAGCGTTTCGCCTTCCTCCTACCCATATATAATCCACACAAAAAAGTAAGCTTTATACTAAACAAACTTACCAAGTTACTAACATAACTTGAAAAACCAATAAGCATACTTACTTGACTAGATGGCGGTCCATTCAAAGATGCCATTTGGATTCTTGCTATTATACTCAGCTGAAGAAAAAAACAGATAATAAGGTATGTAAGAACTCTTTTATTAAACATGTATCACAATTCACATGAGATGAACAAAACATATAACTCCTAAGAACTAAAAACATGATCATAAGGTATGTAAATAATATGGATTTATTTACAATATTTTCATTTCTTTTCAACCCTTTTTAATTTTTCATACTAAGAAGTAAGAACTCTTTTATGGTTGTAACTTGTAAGTCAACCACTGTTGCTATAAAGTATAAACCCATTTTGATTTTTCATTCAAAGTATGCAAGTAATAAATGCTCTTTCTGTTGCTTTCACACAAAGATTATTCAATAATACTTGCTATAATACAAAAGAAGCTAAAACAACCCTTCTACTACCCAGCTTGACACCTCCCAAAACAAAGTCACCTACAAATTCTACCAGAAAATGTAAGACAGTAAGGGGCTGTTTGTTTAGGTCTGAATGGCCTCATTAAGAGGCTGGCCTCTGAATCGGACAGAGGTACGGTGTTTGGCTGACCAAAAAAGGACCTCTTAATGAATCCATTCAGAGCTGAATGGTTCAGACAATTTTTAGATCTGAATAGAAAATATCACATGTATACCCTTTAACCCTAGACATATCTCTTCTTCAACACACAGCCGCACTTCCCCCTCATTTTCTTCCACCATCCAGCTCCTCCAATCTGCAGCCCCATCCCCCTTAATCGGAGGTCGTATCTGCAGCGGCGACCTGCTTCACCAACGACCTTCTCCACTCGCGCCGCCATCTCCACGGCCGGCCTGCTTCACCAACGACCTGCTTCACCATCGACTATAAGGTACAAACATACACCTATAATTGTTTGATATATCTCTATTCCCTTCGATTTTATTCATTTCTTGTTAAATTTTATCTCTGTTCCGATGTCATGCTTGTTCGATTTTATCTCTGTTCCCTTTGTCATCATCTTCATTTGTTTAATCTCCACTCACAATGTTAATAAATAAAAAATTAATTATTTTTATTGTAGCCTAAAGATAATGTTGTGTCAGCTTCATTTTGTCATCATCTTCTTGTTCGATTTTATCTCTGTTGTGCCAGCTTCATTTTGTCATCATCTTGTTGTTGAAAATTTTGCACATTAATTATTTTTATTGTAGCCTAAAGATAATGTTAACTGAATAATAATAATATGTCCTGTTTGATGTTGAATTTGATTTTGGTGCTATATGTTTTGTTTGAAGCTATCGATTAAGGACTGTTTGTATGTTTGGTGCTATATCTTTGTGAAGTATAGTTTGAATTTGGTTTTGTAGCATATATTGTGCTACGATATTGTGATGTTTAATGGTATTGTTTGTAGATATTGTGATGTATAATGGTATTGTTTGTAGATATTGTGATGTTTATTGGTATTAAAGCATTTGTTGTGATACGATATTTTGAAGCAAGATGTGATAGTTTAGTGATACGATATTGTGATGTTTAATGGGAAAACAGACTGGGTTAGGCCCAAAGGGTAAAACGTGCTTGATTTTTAAACATAAAGGACAAAACTCGTCAAATTTAAAGATAAAGGACACCGCCTGCAAAGAGGCATAAAGATAAAGGACAAAACTTTCAATTCACTCAAATATTTAAACACATTTAAACTAAACTGCATGTCGTATGACCGCACATTCATATATAGACCATACACTTTCGTTGTACAATGTCACACCCCGATATTTCCACATATTTCCGGTGGGCCCGGCAGGGAGTATTGTGATGTAGTTGATATCATCATAGTCAATACACACAATAAAATAGCACAGCGGAAGGCTTGGTGAATAAACTATTACAAACCATAATGTCTGAGTGTTCGAGTGACAGAATATACAGACTGGAATGTAATAAGATCCACAGGCGGATCATACAAATACAAAGAAACAAAATAACAGACTGCAGGCATCTATGGATTTGCAGGATCCTCCTATGACACCTAATAGCTCCAGCCTATTACGAGAGGTACCTGTCAAATCAGTCTTTAAGAAAATACGTCAGTTTACACTGGTAAATACAATTAACTGACTCTTTTGAAAACATTTATGAAAATTGATTTAAGTGCACATGGCACAAATCTTTTATAGCTTGGGATAATTATTTAAGTATAATCTTGTATACAGATTTATATGTTTGTCTTACAATTGGGGCCGGTTGGAAGCCGGTCGTGATTAACCGACTCACCACTTATAGAACCCACAAAGGAGTTATTCCCAACATGTGGGTTTATATTTTTAGCATTTGCATCTGTCAGGTGTATGCCTACACCCCGTGCATAGGTCGTGGCCATTTTCAAATGAAATGAGCCGAGGATATCCAGGACACGGTCGTATTAACCCCCAATGCTTATGTTATCAAACAAGATAGATTAAAACGGGTTATGTAAATTTATTAATCACAATCTGATTAAATGATTTCATACCCGACCAAGTGGTATTATTATAATACCATATCCCAAGCCCGTATAAGGGAAAATAAGTTAAAAGTATTTACCTGATGCTAGCAGTAAAATCCTAAAGCTTTTGAAGGCACCTTCTACCGAAAGCTATTTAATCTGTATAGAAGGTTTATTAACCTATTAGGATGCTAACGGGTCTTTAATTTCGTCAAGGACTTAGACCGGCTAGCTAGAAAGAAACCTTACGGTTCTAAACGCTAGATTAAGCAGAGACTGGAATAGAATGTGGTTTAAACCTGACAAGCTTGGATACTTGTATATTATGGGTAAACTAAACACATTCTGGAAGTTGAGACTTTATTGATAAGGTTAAGCCCGTTTTGACTATCTTATGTAAACTAGTCACATAAGCCGATCCGTACACGTAAACGCGTAACGGTTAACCAAATGAATTATATATACAGGTCTTAATCATTATTATGCTCAAAATATGTTAATACATCAGTAAGATGTTAACATATATGCCCAAAAAGTAATTTAAACCAAAATAAGTCCCATAAGGGCATTTTGGTAATTTTAATGCCCATAAAAGAGTTTAATTGTGCAACTAAGTTTCAGGTCTGATTTAATCAGTAAAAATATGTATTTTTATAAGTTATATCAGTAGGGTATTTTATATATGTGAAATTTATCTTATATTACCAAACTATGCACCGTAGGGGCATTTTGGTAATTTTACATAGGCTTTAAAGGTCAAAATAGACTTCTGAGTTTAAAAACTTTGGCTTACTGTTTAATGGTATAAATTAACTTAATACATCAGTAAGTAATAAGTTTTATAAAGCAAGAATAGTTTTAACTCATACTATGTGTTAAAAACACTTAAAAGTCGGTTTAAAGGAGTATTTGGTTTAAAACAGGAAATCTGAGTTTTTTTTATCAGTTTATAATTATTTATTATATAAAATCAGTAGCAAAAGGTTTGGTACTAAAAAGTTATGTAAAACTCATTTTATGCATGAAAAGGGTAAAACCGATAATTACCGAAATCAAGTTATAATCCTATGTTATGCTCAGCCTAAAAATAATTAAAAATCTTCAAAAATCCCAAAATATTATTTTACATCAGTAGGTACAAAGTTTGATGTCAAAAATTGGGTTTATATAGGCTTTATGCTAATTACGCTATTGAACATAACTCTTATTCTAGACCTCCAATTGATGTCAAATTTTCAGGACATGTCTAAATATCAGTAGCAAAGGTGTTAGTCCAATCACATTGTTAAAATCTCAGTTGTATGTAAAAAGGGCGTTTATGGCATTATTAAGTATAATTACGATCAATTGCATATAATTCAAACCACTAGGCACCATGCAATATAACTCCAGAGGGTTATACTACTAAGTAAAGTGGTCCTAATGGAAGCTTAAAACTTGGAAGAATTAAGCTTGAACGGATCAGAACTGAAAGTCAAAGCAAAAGTCAAGCTTTTGCGACTTTCGGTTATAAACTGACCTTAGACTATTAATTGTCGGGTTAGGACTAATAAGACATGATTTAATATTAATTACCAAGTCATTAGAATGTTAAAATATAATTTAGAACCTCTGGTTTATTAATTTTAATCATTTTCAAACATTCTGTCCAGTTTGACTTTTTGTCAAACTACTTTGACCCGACAATTGACCAGTCAAACGAGATAATTAGGAGGTGCCCTTTTAAGGGTTAATCACCTACATTAATGTGGTTCTATAACCACTTTCAATTTGATCAGTGGTTAAACCATAGTTAAAACGAAAGTCAAACTAAATTTACGAAAGTTTGACTTTAGAGTAATTAAGCTAAATTAAACGACTAAACAAGAAATTAGAGGCTTACTACAGGTCCTAGCAGTCTTTTCTACACTTGATAATCCTCTTCTTACTGATGGAACCTCCAGAACAAGTCCCTCAAGTGAATTGTTTGCAAGTGTGTTTATGAACACAAGAGTAAGCTCCTTTATATAGCAAAGTCCATGAATCTAGATCATTTCCAGGTGTTATTGGAGGCCCTGGGATCACCCTAGGTGTCACACCCCAACCGATGGCGGAATCATCGGGGCGCGGCACTAGGGGAATCAGATTGCTCAAGAGAATCCATAACAACTATATTGCGATAATATTTAATACATTCGTTATCCCATACTAACAAATAATACAATCACATAAGTTATCACAGATTTCTTGTCCTCTCGAACAATACAAATCCGACAACCTAGATTTTAGTTGAGTTTCTAGACCTCCTAGCTTGATTTGATATAGTCTACGATCTAACCTGCAACATACGTTAAAAATATTTGTCAATACAAAAGTATTGGCGAGTATACAGGTTTGATATGTATAGCGTAATAGATAAAAAGTGTAGCGAATTTCCATATGCAAGAACGTAACACACGGCATATATACTCACAAAGCTGATACTACCAACTAAGTCCTCGATGCTCGAATATGCGATGGCAAACTAGACCCCGTCGGGTGCAATAGTATTATACTAGTCATGGTGGGACGTCGCGAGTATAAGCCCTAGTACATATGCAACTAGCATCACGTATATCTATGCATAACAGTTATTCGCAAGTGATAATTCGATTGATTGAATAATTCGTTTGATAAGTTCGATTTGTTAGAAACGTATATTACACCCAAAATACGATTAAAAAGGGTTCAAGTATACTCACAGTGCGTATTTAGCGGGGATGCAACTTGATTGGGTCGGTTGCGAGCACGTCTGCGTTAATCGTTGAAGAATAGAGTAAACGATGTACGGTTAAGCGAGAATAGCCTTGAAAAGTCATTTATTTGGTCGGATGGTGCTCATCCGTCCGGATGACATGTTATCCGTCCGGATGACATGTGATCCGTGCGGATGGCATGTGATCCGTGCGGATGGCATGTGATCCGTGCGGATGGCATGTGATCCGTGCGGATGACACGTCTATTCTGAACACTGTTTTTGAGTGTTTATCGGAAGGAATACGTGCGGAGTTACCGGGACAGTGTAATTTCGCACTAACACTTGAAATTCCATCAGTTCCGACCCGCTCTAACGGCCGGGAATCACCCCGCCCCATCAGAACTGGCCGTTCTTGACGGTTTCTCCGGTTTAGCTCGAAATTGCACAGTTCCTTGGTTGAATACATAGATTTAGGTGAGATTCTTTTTTTTTTTTGGTAAAGGGTTACCCCGGTGAATTTTATAACAATCAAAAAACAAGTGAGGAATAAAAACATTCCCCAGTTCTCATGTATGACATGCCATACAAGAGTTAAACAAACAAAAAATAACCAAATAACACCCTATAAAGCAAAACAATGCTCAACGCAACCAACATCAAACTATCAAAAAGTAGACTAGCTAACCACAATCATCATCTGCTAACAAAAGGCCACGCGGCAGACCCCAGTCATGTAAAACTCGGGCCATTTGTAACGAGCTCTTGAACCGCATCGTATGAAGCTTCAATCGAACCGTAGCTAAAATGACGTCAACTAGCTGATCCACATTCCTCCTTTTTCTTGAAAACAATCTTCTATTTCTTTCCTCCCAAACGAAATAAGCCGTGGCACCTACGACAAGCTTAGCGATAACATTGATGGCCCTCTTCGAGTTAGCAATATCCAGCAAAAAAACATAGATCACATTCCATTTATTCTGAATCGAAGCCATGCCCGCTATATCTCTAACTCTATACCACACCTGATCTGCGTAAGTACACTCAAAAAACAAATGCTCGTGAGAGTCCGGCCCCCGCGTACATAGAGAACAACACAAGAGATTGAAATTAGCATTCTCCGAGTTCCACCGCCTCATGACATCTTGAGTTTTCAATTTTCTTTGTATGATCAACCACACAAGAAACGAGTGCCTAGGAATAGCTTGAGAAAACCAAACTATATTCGACCACCCCACTTCATTTTGCGAAATACGCATATCGTCCCAAGCTCTATAAGTAGAGAAATCAGTAAAATTCCTGGTTCTAGTACGCCAGGTTAACTTATCTTGTTGACCAGGAATCAAATGTATGTCGCGCAGATTTTGGAGCCCCGAGAAACGCAAATTCCATGATATCGGCCATCTCCATTCCCCATTAACATTCACATCAGCCAGCCTTGTGTTCATATTATATCCTGCATTAGCAATACTTCTAGGGGTAACAATTGAGCTAATAGGACATACCTCATCCCAAACATCAAACCACGCTGAAGTATTTGTTCCATCACCTACTTTAGTCCATATATGGTTTCGAATGAGCGACCTGATACTCAGCAATTTTCGCCAACTCCACGTGATATTATTACTCACAGACACATCCCAGAAACTTCGATCTTTTAAACGGTAAGAATGTACCCATCTAACCCATAAAGATTCACGACGAGTAAGAAGACTCCAGATATGCACTACCATAAGGGCATTGTTCATGTCACCTACTCTACGAATACCCAATCCACCTTCACTTCTCGGTAGGCACACAACACGCCATTTCACCTTAGCTTTACCCTTAATGTTATTCCCTTGATTCCACAAAAACAACCTCATTCGCTCCTCAAGATCTTTAATAATACGTTTTGGTAAAATAAAAACCGATGCCCAGTATAAATGCATGGAAGATAATACCGATTTTATTAATTGCACTCTACCAGCAAATGATAAAAATTTATTTTTCCAATCCGTGATCCGAGCATCCATACATTCCACTAGCTTCTTGCAATCCTTGTAATGAAGCCTTGACGAGATAAGAGGAACACCAAGATATTTAACCGGGAGCACCCCCTCCTCAAAAGGCATTATAGACAAAATTCTAGCTTTCACCGAATCTGCCACATTGCCAAAGAAAGCCGTGCTTTTAGACATACTAGGAACCAGCCCCGACATATTTTTAAAAACATTAAGAGAGTCCATGATAACTTTAGCCGATTTATGATCCCCTCTAGCGAAAAGAAATAAGTCATCCGCAAAACAAACATTAATAATTTTTTCCTTTTCACATCTATTGTGGAACCTGAAATCTTCAGACAAAGACACCTTCTGCTGGAGAATTAAAGTTAAGACTTCCATAACCAGAGTAAAAATATACGGGGACATAGGATCTCCTTGTCGAAGACCACGTTTACCTTTGAAATATCCATGAAGGCTCCCATTAATCGCCAAATAAAATGAGGTCGATGTAACACACGCCATAACCCATTTCACCATCTTTGGATGGAAACTAAACCCCTTCAAAATCTGCTCAATGAAACTCCACTCCACTGTATCATACGCTTTCTGAATATCCACTTTGAACGCACATCTCGGGGGACCAATATTGCGATGGTAGTTATGCATAAGTTCCTGAGTTAGAAGAATATTATCAGAGATTCTTCTACCCGGAACAAACGCCGACTGGTTTATGCTAACAATGTCCCCTAATCCTTCTTTAATGCGATTAGAAATAATTTTGCTAATACACTTATATAAAGTGTTACAACACGAAATGGGGCGATAATCCGTAACCTGAGTTGGAGTAGTAACCTTTGGGATCAGCGAAATAATTGTGTGATTCAGCTGGTTGAGCAAACGACCATTACGGAAGAAATCCTTAACTGCCTTACACACATCCATCCCCACAATATCCCAGGCTCGCTTAAAGAACACCGATGTGAACCCGTCTGGGCCCGGAGCCTTATTTCCCGCCATCGAAAACATAACATTTTTAATCTCTTCATTAGAAACCTGACGAACCATATACGTTGCCCTCTCCGAATCTAGCACATTTCGAAACAGGTCAAGCGTTGGTTGGATAGTAACATTCTCACTAGTACCAAAAAAATTCATGTAGTGATCCACCAAAACTTGTGGCACAGCTTCTCCCTCAAACAAAGTGCCAGTCGCATCCCTTATGGAGAAAATTTTACTTCGATAATTCTTTGCCTTGACTACATTATGAAAATATTTTGAGTTCGAATCACCAAGCGAAAGCCAATCAACCTTAGACTTTTGTTGTAAGAATAGAGCCTCATCTCTCACAGCTTCCTTATGATGGGATGAGGTCACAACTTGAAGTTCATATGAACTCTTGGTGACATCACCTTAAAACACCTCAAAATCAATAGATTTCACGGTTAAAAATTGAGTTTTAAAAGATAGAATGATGTAGAATTGAGTGTAGATCGTAGAAGTATAAGTTTTAGGTTGAAATCTTACCGGAATCGCGAGGAATCGAGAGAAAAGGGTCCTAGAGCGTGTTTGGTCGAGTAGGAGCTGTCACATCACTGTTAGAGTGATGTGACTTGCTATTTATAGGCAACAGAGGGCTGAAGTGGATTTTGGGTCGGATGGCCCATCCGTCCGGATGGCCCATCCGTCCGGATGCCCATCCGTCCGGATGGCTATCCGTCCGGATGGCCACCCCGACGCGATGGATTTCTCCGTTTTTGAGCGTTGCGATCGACTTTGAAGTGCGTGCTTTTTATATTATTATTATATATACCTATAGATATCACTAGGGGTCGTATTTACGTATCCATAATCCACAGTTTCGATAATTACAGCCAGTTTTCGTTTCGAGTATGCGATTATTAGCGACGTTTCACGGCCATCAAGGAGGGTAGTATAGGTCCTTTCTTGATGTCATCGTGAACGTTATTGTGTTTTGTGCCACAAAGACTGACGGGGTACCACTCACTCGTATTGTCATCATCGTCACGACGACTGGAGTTATAGCACTCACCCGAGAGTCTTTGTTGGCGTTAATTATCTGCGTTTTGACACATCATGGTCACCGAGGAGGGTAGAATAGGTCCTCACTCAATGCCTTCGTGAGTGTTAGTGTTTGTGGTGTGGTATAGTATAGCGATATTGTATTTTGAAAATATGCGATTATCCTTCGAATAGCGATATACGCGATATAGTTACATTATGATCTGAATCTCTGGTGTTAGGCGTAACGAGTATATCGAGTAGTAACAACGCACAAAAGTGCGGGTTGTTAGAGTCTCCCCTACTTTAGGAAATTTCGTCCCGAAATTAATCCAATAGGTAGACCTTTGAGAGTTGATCCTGGATAAGTAGCGATACAACGAGTTAATCGGGTGAGAGTTGACAAGCGAGAGTGCTTCGAATAAGAGAGATCGATTGCGATAGCGAGAAGTGACGTAATGACCAAAGGAGCATCCCACGAGTTGGGGTTCCAAGAGTACCTCGAGTCGCGAAGAATTTGTAAGTTCGATGCGATTGAAATTTTAAAGAACTTTGAAAGGTTTCTCATAACGTAGGGTTAATTGAGTCGATTGTTAACCAACGTTGCAAGAAAGTTTAGGTTTCAAACATTTTAAGGAATTCGAAAATGAAAACTGGGGTTACGGAAACTCTCCTAGGACCTGGGTTCAATGCTGAACTCGATGTCGACCCAACGTCTTAAGAAAGATTTCGTTTTGATATTGCAAAAGTTTTTAAAGAAAAACTGGACTTATGAGACTTCCCTTGGGCGTGGAGTTAAGTTGATTCGATGTTACCTCCACATTGTGAGGAAATTTCACTTGTCCAATGGTTTTAATAAAAAATTTATAAAAATCAGTTTTTAACAGTTTGAAAAGTTAACTAACATCGAGCCCCACTTGGCACTTTCTCACAAAAGTTTGGTAATATGGTTAAAACACTTATATATATAGGAAGTACCAACGGCGTATCCACCATGTTTCTCCATATCACTTCCGTTTCGTGAGGCGGTGTCATGTGGGCCGATATGACACAGATAGAATTTCGCTACCTCGGTCCAATCGATAGGAAGTCAGACCAAGTTGAAGATAGAATCGAATTGGTTAAACAAGCGAGTTGAATTGCGAACATTGCTATAACAGCGTGCGCGAATAGCCTGGTGACACGAAATGCTTATGCGTCGTGTCTGGTTAGGCGTCGAACGGTAGACGATAAGCGATTAGCGCGATGTCGATTAGATTCCACATTGAACCCGCATGGCACGTTTCCACGAGAGTTTGCTAACATGGTGAAACACCACGTTTAACTAGGCTAGTTTTGCCTCGTGAAGCAATGTCATGCGTGTTATTACCACATAGGTTGTACCAAACGAGCGAATAAGCGGTAGATTATACACGATAAGCGATAAGCGATTAGGTGATTTAGCGAATACCGCAACACCAACAATGACGGCGATGATGAACGAGTTATGATGAGCGGCAGTTGTTGCGTTGCAAGCGATGTAGGTATACGCGATTTATGCGGTTCGATTCGATTGATTTACATCACAGAGGTTAACTGACATCAGACCCCACATGGCCTTTTTCCACGAAAGCCCGCCGATATGACTAAAACACCTTGCTTTAATCATATGAGCTTCATCTCGTGAAGCGAGGTCATGTGTGCTAACTTAACACAAACATCACAGATAACGGTAGGCGACATCGATAGATTGATACACAGCAAGCGATATAGGTTCACATAATAAGCGATAGAGATTGCGAGATACACATGACAAGCGATTGCGATTAGTCGAGTTTTGTTTCGAATAAGCTTGACGTTACGTTGCGTCGCATCACGGCTATTGAGGAGGGTAGAATAGGTCCTCACTCAACAATACCGTGAGCGTTTATGTACTTGATGAGATTCGTTGCAACCGACTTACGACCAGTCTTGCATCGATGCAATTGCCCTGCGAGGTAGACTCCCCAGAGTCCATCGATGAGGCGATTGCACTGCGTTTGCAGACTCACAACAAGTCTCGCGATGATACGGTTTGTTACACCTTGCGATTGAGTGTAGTGTGTTGAAAATAATCACAATAGTATAATAGGTCTAATAACGTTCAACTCCACGTGGCACTTTCTTCACGGAATTTCGGTAGTATGATAAAGCACACCTTGCTTGACCCCTACTACTTAGATCCCGTGGTTTGGTGTCATACTTCGTCGTAACGCTTGTGGCACCTTAGAATTTACTACGATCTCCGTGCACTGACCCAAATAATCCCGTGTGCACCCGTGATTAGTCGTTCCTTGCACGTTTATCGTACCTCGTTCTATCAGTGTAGTGAGGGTAAAACACATTATTTCGTGATATAGTATATAGTATGTGTGTGGATCTAGTCTAAGTGTGACGACTAGAGAGTGAAAGAGAACACGAGAGCGAGAGTTAGCGTTACACATAGTGGCAACATTGAGTAATATAGTAGGTTTAAAACTTAGAAATTAACATCGAAAATCGTGTCATTACAACTTCATCCTGCGCTTGCTAGGTGCTTGATGCTGAAGACTTTCGCTGGAGCTGTTGTTGTTGTTGTTGTACTCAAGTTCGCGGTTCGATGCGGCAGTTGAGGGTGAGGTGACCGTAACAGTTGCAGTTATTGCAATAGCGATAGTCAGCCCCAACTGGGTGATGATAGGTACATGAGTAACACTGGGGATGAGCTCCTGTGTAGGCTCGTTTTGGAAACATCGGGACTGCTTGAAGAGGCTTCGGCTGTGGCAGTTCGGTGGTTGATGAGTTCGGGCTTGAAGTCTTTCGTTTGCGGTTGGATTTGTCGGTGTCTTGCGAAGAGGTGTCGTCGTTGGAGGATTCGTCTGAGGACTCACTTGCAGAATCTTTGGCCGAGTTTTCGGAAGATCCGTCGACAGATTTGTCAGAAGAACCGTTAGCAGATTCGCCAGAAGAATCGTCAGCTGATTCGTTAGAAAAATCGTTAGCAGATTCGTCAGGAGAATTGTCAACATGATCGCCTGAAGTATTAATGGCGATTGCTTGATAAGCTTGCTTGACAGGATTCTTTGAGAAGAACCCTTCCCTGAGTCGTTTGTTGTTGATTTCTGCGGCTAAGCGGTAGGTTTATTCGATGGTAGCTGGTCTTGCAGCTTCGACAAAATCACCCACACACTCAGGCAAGCCACGGATGTACTTCGAAATGGCTCTTTCTGGTGTGTTGACTTGACTTGGGCAGATTATGCTAAGCTGTTTGAACCTTGCGGTGTAGCCAGCGTTGTCACTTTCGACTTGCTTGATTTTCCAGAATTCGTCTTCCAGCTTCTGTATTTCGTAAGGAGGACAGTACTCCTTCTTCATGAGCTCCTTCAGCTCCTCCCAAGAGAGAGCGTAAGCTGCGTAGATTCCACGTTTGTTACGTTCGGTGGTCCACCAGTCGAGTGCTCGTGATTGAAATACTCTGGTAGCACAAGTAGTACGGAAACTATCGGGACACCCACTTTGACGAAGGGTAACTTCGATAGAAGCGAACCACTGGAGTAGTTGAGATACACCTCCTTCACCCGTGAACTCCATCGGGTCACAGGCTTTGAAGTGTTTGTAGAGAAAAGTAGATTGCGGCGCTTCTGTCTTGGAGTCTTCCGAGGCTCGAGAGTGGCTGAGAGAGTGCACTCGAGCGGCAATTTGAGGAATAAGCTTAACCACTTCCTTAGTCACAAGTGATGCAATCCTCTTATCGGTGCTTTGTTTGGCTCTTCTCCTGGCTACTCGTCTCGAGGTAGAGTTGTTGGAAGGCATCTAGACAGGAAGAGACTTGGAATGAGATTCGATCATAATGATTTTTGAGTTTCGCGATGCGATTGAGCGCGTTCAAAACTTGATGCGATAGTATATTAGTAATGCGAATCACATAGGAGCCACATAGGAGACACGAAATCCCTAAGTTCTCACACATTGACTTGTTTGTTTATACGTATTTATATACCTATATAATTGTAGTTTGTAATCATACACGTACAGGTCGATTTAGAATAAGCGAGGACGTGTTGAGGTGAGAAAACGATAGCGAAGGCGATAGATTATGCATTAGTTTTGTTGCGAACATTCGGGTTTCGTTTTAGATTGTGATGGCTGTGCGAATTGTGCGTTTATAAAGCAGGGAGTGGAAATCGTTAAATCGAGAAATCGATAAAGCGTAAAGTTTCAAAACGTAAATAAGTCCCAACCATTTGTAAGATAGGCGGTTCGTATGTTAGAGTGCCTTGGGTGTTTAGGCGTCGACTACCCAAGGTAACCCAATTATATTCAACAAGTTCGAGCATGCGCTATGACCTAGAAGACTTCATGCTTCCACTGGGATGCAGCTCATGGCATTTGTCTTCCTAGTCATTGCGTGGCTCGAGTTATCGTGATAGTTGAGTCCTTGGTGAGAGCTTTTTTGGAAACCAATTTATAGAGAGTGGAACGTCCTATTAAGGTACGGGTTTCACCCCTGACTTAACAGCTTCGTTCCTAATTGTGGTTATGCTCTTCGAATAAATTCGTGAGTTCCACTAGATTTTGAAGTGGAGACTTTCGTCGAGATGTGGATGTCACTCCTAACTCGATGAAAGGTTCTCGTGCTAGAAAAATGCGTTGAGTGAGCGATCTCGTTGAGAGTTATTGGTTTTTACACCTGATCTCGACTGGATCACTCGGTTTCGTTATGCGAGTATTTTTGAAAACACGTGTATTGTGTTGGCCTTAGGAGAGGCTAAGTCGTATTCCGGCCTTAGGAAAGGCTCCTTCGTGTGAAGTTGTAGTATGCGGTGTTCACACAAAGTTGTAGCTTTTAGCAATTTCGACCGAGAGTATCAAGTAGGCCCGACACAAGCCCTACTGGGTTCGTACGAGTCGGCCTGTTGGTACTTAGACTATAGACTAGGTCAATTTCTAAGACGTCGACCCGGACTAGGTCGAGTCTGGCCTAATTCCCTATAGTTATGGCTCTGATACCAATCTGTCACACTCGAACCGATGGCGGAATCATCGGGGCGCGGCACTAGGCGAATCAGATTACTCAAGAGAATCCATAACAACTATATTGCGATAATATTTAATACATTCGTTATCCCATACTAACAAATAATACAATCACATAAGTTATCACAGATTTGTTGTCCTCTCGAACAATACAAATCCGACAACCTAGATTTTAGTTGAGTTTCTAGACCTCCTAGCTTGATTTGATATAGTATGCGATCTAACCTGCAACATACGTTAAAAATATTTGTCAATACAAAAGTATTGGCGAGTATACAGGTTTGATATGTATAGCGTAATAGATAAAAAGTGTAGCGAATTTCCATATGCAAGAACGTAACACACGACATATATACTCACAAAGCTGATACTACCAACTAAGTCCTCGATGCTCGAATATGCGATGGCAAACTAGACCCCGTCGGGCGCAATAGTACTATACTAGTCATGGTGGGACGTCGCGAGTATAAGCCCTAGCACATATGCAACTAGCATCACGTATATCTATGCATAACAGTTATTCGCAAGTGATAATTCGATTGATTGAATAATTCGTTTGATAAGTTCGATTTGTTAGAAACGTATATTACACCCAAAATACGATTAAAAAGGGTTCAAGTATACTCACAGTGCGTATTTAGCGGGGATGCAACTTGATTGGGTCGGTTGCGAGCACGTCTGCGTTAATCGTTGAAGAATAGAGTAAACGATGTACGGTTAAGCGAGAATAGCCTTGAAAAGTCATTTATTTGGTCGGATGGTGCTCATCCGTCCGGATGACATGTTATCCGTCCGGATGACATATGATCCGTCCGGATGACATGTGATCCGTCCGGATGACATGTGATCCGTGCGGATGGCATGTGATCCGTGCGGATGGCATGAGATCCGTGCGGATGACATGAGATCCGTGCGGATGACACATCTATTCTGAACACTGTTTTTGAGTGTTTATCGGAAGGAATACGTGCGGAGTTACCGGGACATTGTAATTTCGCACTAACACTTGAAATTCCATCAGTTCCGACCCGCTCTAACGGCCGGGAATCACCCCGCCCCATCAGAACTGGCCGTTCTTGACGGTTTCTCCGGTTTAGCTCGAAATCGAACAGTTCCTTGGTTGAATAAATAGATTTAGGTGAGATTCGTTATAAAAACATGTGGAAATCACTCAGATCTGAGGCGCTTATGGTGGGATGAGGTCACAACTTGAAGTTCATATGAACTCTTGGTGACATCACCCTAAAACACCTCAAAATCAATAGATTTCACGGTTAAAACTTGAGTTTTAAAAGATAGAATGATGTAGAATTGAGTGTAGATCGTAGAAGTATAAGTTTTAGGTTGAAATCTTACCGGAATCGCGAGGAATCGAGAGACTAGGGTCCTAGAGTGTGTTTGGTCGAGTGGGAGCTGTCACATCACTGTTAGAGTGATGTGACTTGCTATTTATACGAAACAGAGGGCTGAAGTGGATTTTGGGTCGGATGGCCCATCTGTCCGGATAGCTATCCGTCCGGATGGCCCATCCGTCCGGATGGCTATCCGTCCGGATGGCCACTCCGACGCGATGGATTTCTCCGTTTTTGAGCGTTGCGATCGACTTTCAAGTGCGTGCTTTTTATATTATTATATATACCTATAGATATCACTAGGGGTCGTATTTACGTATCCATAATCCACAGTTTCGATAATTACAGCCGGTTTTCGTTTCGAGTATGCGATTATTAGCGACGTTTCACGGCAATCAAGGAGGGTAGTATAGGTCCTTTCTTGATGTCATCGTGAACGTTTTTGTGTTTTGTGCCACAAAGACTGACGGGGTACCATTCACTCGTGTTGTCATCATCGTCACGAGGACTGGAGTTATAGCACTCACCCGAGAGTCTTTGTTGGCGTTAATTATCTGCGTTTTGACACATCATGGTCACCGAGGAGGGTAGAATAGGTCGTCACTCAATGCCTTCGTGAGTGTTAGTGTTTGTGGTGTGGTATAGTATAGCGATATTGTATTTTGAAAATATGCGATTATCCTTCGAATAGCGATATACGCGATATAGTTACATTATGATCCGAATCTCTGGTGCTAGGCATAACGAGTATATCGAGTAGTAACAACGCACAAAAGTGCGGGTTGTTACACTAGGTGTCCTATCTAGTGAAATAAACCGACATATAGCTCCTTAGGTCGTTACAAACTAGGCTAAGGCGGTGGAACAGCCAAAACCCGCACCTGTCATGATTTTTCTGATACTGGCACCCTGAGGCGGGGCGCGTAAGCCAAGGGGAAAGCTTACGCGGGCCGCTTGGACAGTCTGATCAGGTAAAACAAGTTTCAAAGCTGGCAGTTTCAGTCCCTGATTGTTTTTAACCCTTTTTAACTTCGTTGTTGACATGTAGGGCCCTTGTAGTCAGTATGTTGAGGCTCTTGGATGAATAAACTAACTTTGTTAGGCTCCGGTTCGTTAAATACCTCTATGAAAGCAAGTTTCATCAAGTTGACACTTTTGGCCCAAAGTTTTGAAAACATGCGTAGCGATCTCGAAACCACGTGAAATTTATACCACTTATTCTTAAGAGTATATTTGATTGTTTCGAAGCCTGGGTTCCGTTAAAAGGCCACTCATAGGTCAGAATCGACATGTTGACACCTTTAATCCTTATAATTTAATAATCTTCCGATTATTTTTATAAACGGCTTCTTATATCCAATTAATCACCCATTCAAGAATATATTCATTGTGTACGGTCATTCAGAGGCACCAGTTTGGCATGTTGACACTTTTAGTCCCTGTGGTTTCATAGATTCACTGTTCGACAACTTTGATCCTTCAAACTCAATCTTTCACACCTTTAGAGTTTAGGACACGTGTCTTTATATAATTGGACACGTTTTTACGTGGTGTTACATCCTCACCCCCTTAAAAGAAATCTCGACCCCGAGATTTACCGGAATAAGTGAGGGTACTTTTGTCGCATAGTGGACTCAACTTCCCACGTATATTCGGGACCTCTACGGGCGTCCCATTTGACCTTTACTATAGGTACATGCTTTCTTCGGAGCTTTTTAACTTGTCGATCCTCGATCGATATAGGTCTTTCAACAAATCTCAAACTTTCATCAATTTGCACGTCTTTATGAGACATAGCCAGTGATTCATCGGCTAGGCTTTTCTTGAGATTACATATATGGAACACATTATGGATTCCACTCAGCTCCTCAGGCAAGTTTAGCTTATAAGCTACACTGCCAACACATTCGATAATCTCGAATGGTCCAATATATCTAGGGCTTAACTTACCCTTCTTACCAAAACGCATCACACCTTTCCAGGGTGACACTTTCAGTAGAACTTTATCGCCTATCTCAAACTTTAGAGGTTTTCGCCTCTCATCAGCATAACTTTTCTGCCTATCCCTGGCAGCTTTTAGGTGATCACGAATCTGGACAATCTTGTCCGTTGTTTCAAGGACTATATCAGGTCCTGACAACTGAGTTTCTCCTACTTCTGCCCAACAGATAGGCGTTCTGCATTTCCTACCATATAATGCCTCAAAAGGCGCAGCCTGAATGCTAGTATGGTAGCTATTGTTATAAGAAAACTCGATCAATGGTAGGTGGTCATCCCAACTACCACCTAAATCAATAACACATGCACGAAGCATGTCTTCCAAAGTTTGAATTGTACACTCACTCTGTCCATCAGTCTGAGGATGGTAAGAAGTGCTAAAATTTAAACGCGTGCCCAGAGATTGTTGGAAACTATTCCAAAAATGAGAGGTGTATCTAGTATCTCTATCAGAGATGATTGATACCGGTACGCCATGAAGAGCTACAATTTTGTCTACGCATAACTGGGCTAACTTGTTAGAGCTATGGGTCTCCTTAATGGGTAAGAAATGTGCTGACTTAGTCAGTCTATCTACAATAACCCATATGGTGTCGTTTCCATTCCTTGTTTTAGGTAACTTGGTTATAAAATCCATGGTTTCCATCTCCCACTTCCATGTAGGGAGTTCTGGTTGCTGAAGTAGACCTGAAGGCTTTTGATGTTCAGCTTTAATCTGAGCACAAGTCAAGCACTTAGCTACATGGGTGGCAATAGATTTCTTCAAACCTATCCACCAATAGTTCGCCTTCAAATCATGATACATCTTGTCACCTCCCGGGTGAACTGAGTACTTGGAGTTGTGGGCTTCCTGGAGGATTATATCTCGAAGTCCTCCTTGAATAGGAACCCAAATCCTTCCGTTCATCCTGAGAATTCCATCCTTCCCAGGTGCTAACTGTTCAGCAGTTATACCTAATTTTTCATTTGGAAGATTATCTTCAAAAACAGCATCCTTCTGTGCAGCTAATAGTCTTTCATTCAGACTATTCTTCAATTCAATGCTCTTGGCATTGATCCTGATTGGTTTAACTATTTCCTTTCGGCTTAGAGCATCTGTGACGACATTCGCTTTACCAGGATGGTAGCGAATTTCGCAATCATAGTCATTTAAGGTTTCCATCCAACGGCGCTGTCTCATATTGAGCTCTTTTTTATTGAACAAATGTTGGAGACTTTTGTGATCAGAAAAGATCACGCATTTAGTTCCATACAAATAATGTCTCCATAATTTTAGTGCAAATACCACGGCACCCAACTCCAAATCGTGGGTGGTGTAATTCTTCTCATGCACTTTTAATTGTCGTGATGCATAGGCAATCACCTTGCCTCGCTGCATAAGCACACAACCTATACCGGTGTGTGAAGCATCACAGTATACGACAAACTCTTCAATTCCATCAGGTAAGGTTAGCACTGGAGCATTGCTTAACTTTTGCTTAAGAATCTTAAAAGATTCTTGTTGCTTGGGACCCCAATCAAACTTAACATTCTTACGGGTCAAAGAAGTTAATGGTGCAGCTATTCTTGAGAAGTTCTCAATGAATCTTCTATAATACCCAGCTAAACCCAGAAAGCTACGTATTTCGTTTGGAGTCTTGGGTGCTTCCCAATTCATTACGGCTTCTACCTTAGCGGGATCTACTTGGATACCTCGCTCACTGACAACGTGTCCAAGGAATTGGACTTCACGAAGCCAGAATTCACATTTGGAGAATTCAGCATACAACTTTTCCTGTTGAAGCAATCCTAAGATACATCGAAGGTGTTTCTCATGATCGTCTTGATTACGAGAATAGATAAGTATGTCATCTATGAAGACGATGATAAACTTATCTAAGTATGGTTTGCAGACTCTATTCATGAGGTCCATGAATGCTGCTGGAGCATTAGTGAGCCCAAATGGCATCACTAAAAATTCAAAATGTCCATACCTCGTTCTGAATGCCGTCTTAGGCACATCTTCAGTCCTAACTTTGAGTTGATGATACCCAGATCTCAAATCAATCTTTGAGAAAAAGCTCGCTCCCTAGAGTTGATCAAATAAATCATCGATCCTGGGTAAAGGATAACGATTTTTGATCGTTACCTTATTCAATTCACGATAATCAATGCATAGGCGCATTGATCCGTCTTTCTTTTTCACAAATAAAATTGGAGCTCTCACCCCAAGGTGAAGAACTAGGTTGTATAAAACCTTTTTCCAGTAAGTCATCTAATTGAGTTTTGAGTTCCTTCATTTCAGTAGGTGCTAAACGATAAGGAGCTCGTGCAATAGGTGCAGCTCCTGGAAGAATGTCTATCCTGAACTCTACTTGCCTCTCAGGAGGTAATCCAGGTAACTCGTCAGGAAAGACATCAGGATACTCAGAGATGATTGGGATGTCTTCAATCTAAGGTTTCGGGTCATTCACAGTCACTTGTGCCATGTAAATGACACACCCGTTCTTTAAACACTGTGATACCTTAAGAATAGACACATTGCTGGGCAACCCGTATTGTGTATCTCCTTGAATGGTGACAGATTCACCAGAAGGGGTTTTGATAATAACTAGCTTTTTATCACAGGCAATTTGGGCTTGGTTATGCGACAACCAATCCATGCCCAAAACTATATCAAACCCAGCCAACTTCATTGGCAAGAGGGATAGCGGGATAGAATGATTCTTGATGGATATAGAGCATCCATCAAGAAGAGTTGAAGCTGATTCTAAGGTACCATCAGCAAGTTCTACCTCATATTTTATGTCTAGAGTCTTAATAGGCAGATTCAATAACTTACAGAACTTATGGTCTACAAAAGACTTATCAGCACCGGAATCAAATAAGACTCTAGCATAATTATTATTGATGAGGAAGGTACCTGTTATGACGTTATCGTCGTTCACTGCTTCCCTCGAATTCATCTGGAAAACTCTTGCGTTATTCTTCTTTGCCTCCTCGGGCTTCTTAGCATTCTTGGGGCAATTGGTTTTAATGTGCCCCTTTTCATTGCAACCGTAGCAGGTTGCATCCTTTATATTTCGGCAGCCCTTTCTTTTTACAGATCCCACATGGTTTGGCCTGTGGGTCTTGGTTGCATTTCCCAAAATGCCATTTATTGCAAGTCTTACACTTGGGCTTGTCATTTAACTGCCCCTTTTTAGAAGCAGAGTTCCCTTTGCCCTTTTTGTTTGACTGAGGAGACTTGTCATCCTCCCTTCTCCTTTTCCCTTCATCAATACTTTTCTTTGCCCTACTCCTCACAACATCCATAGTGAGGGACAAAGATAGATCCACAGCAGATCTATAAGTGGTTGGCTTAGAGGCCTTAACATTCCCTTTTACTTCTGGAGCCAAACCATCGATGAAACACGCAATGCGTTTGGGTTCAGGAGTGACTAAATACGGTACCAGCCTTGACATCGAATTGAAGCTAGTCACATAGGATCTACAGTCCAGATCCTTCATCACTATAGTGAGGAAATCGGTCTCTATCCTCTCGACCTCATGCTGGGGGCAATAAGTTTCCTTAACCAAATTAACAAACGTGTTCCATGACAGATTGTACAAAGGAACCTTCCCAGTAGCTTGCACTAATGCTTTCCACCAAGTAAGGGCATCGCTCTTAAAGGATTGAGACACAAACTTTACTATATCCTCCTTAGCACATCCGCTGATGTCTATTACAGTCTCCATCTCATCTAACCATTTTATACAATCGATTGCACCTTTTTCTCCTGTAAAATCCCTTGGTTTACAGGAGACAAAGTACATGTAGGTACAACCCTTGGTGTACCGGGGAGTCGGCTCGAGGACAATCTGCCTCTTTGGCCCACTACCCTGATTAGATGAGTGCTGAGACTCACTTTTCTTATGAGAATGGGGTTGAGAATGGGATCGTGAATGAGTTATGGACCGAACATTGCTCGGTTCCTTAAATATCTTATCTACTGCTTGGGCAACTGCAGTATCGATCATTGCTTGCAGTTCAGCATTTGTGAGATTTACTCTAGCTTCGTTATTGTTTTCCCCTCGAGGGTGGCTATTTGCCTCATCAGATCCAGCCATTTTCGAGTACTATATTAAACAATAATGATACATTTAAATTATGTAATAAATCATCATATTGATGATTAGATGGTCATGGTATTATTAAACCATATAGACCATATAAAAATAATATTCAAAGAGATATAATTCTTTTATATTTTTATTAGACAGAGGAATATAAATCACACTGTCAATGTCATGAAGACATATTCATATTATACAAAGCTCGTCTCGAAGGACATTTAGATGGCACAAGGCCTTGTCACAAGGACGATTATAATCATTGATTTCTTTAAGGGTCGAACAAAGTTCATCGCCTTTTTGACAAAAAGTCTATAAATAAAAACTTCCATTGTCATTATTACACCTTTGCTTAAAAGTATACATCTCTAATGGATGTTGTGGTGTATACATCATATTGATGTTTATTAGCCATGATTCATAATGATCATATAGGCTAAAAATAGTGGCTTGGAAAAATACAAGTACATTAGGAAGATTGTGTGGTTTCTCGTACCGCACAATTCAGGATTGTTAACATGTTTTCAGATGTTAACAGAGAGTCATTATCTTAAAAAGGTTGTACCATCATAGCCATTTACTATTTTGGCTAGGTTATACCTCTAAGAATTTATTGGCAGATCAATAAATTTGAAATGATATAGCATGATGTAATAAATACATATTTTTAAAATCGAAAATAACTTTATTAACCATGGAACGAGTACAATGTTGCCCAAAGAGGGACTTGAGAAAAACAACACAAACTGCCCACGCAGGGGCTACTGAAAGCACTGCCCACGCAGGGGCTACTGAAACAGAAATTAAGTCCACGCAGGGACTTGGTACATGAAAACAAAACAAACGTCCTCGCAGGGACTTATTGAAATACAACATGAAAAACAATCTCCTACTTCTTCTTGCCCTTTAGAAGGTTCATAAGACCCTTGACAAAACCATTGTGTTTTTTCTTAGTTTCGTGGGCCTCATGTTCAACCCTGTCTAACCTCTCTAGAATCTCTTGAGTTTGCTGCTGCTGAAAAGGAGGAGGTTGCTGGTATGGCGGGTATTGAAAATCCTGCGCTGGGTATCCAGTTGGATGAACTGGAGGGTAAGAAGAAGGGTAAAGATGATGGTATTGGGCAGCTGTAAGGTACGGATCATGAGTTCCATAATCAGATGAATAACCAGATGGGTTATACCCGGATGAGCCTGGGTATGTCGGAATTGGGTTGTCAAAACCCAACGGTGGTTGCAATGGTGCATGAGAGACTGGTGGAAGGTTAATTTCCAGCACCGTGTGTGAGGGTCCGCCCATCTGTGGGTCCTTTGGGATAGGAGGGTAAGAACTCGAGCCATGGGGAGATGCAAACCGTGGTCCCCCACGTAGGGACATTCTAGCATTCCTCCTTTGCCTTGGAGGCTCGGGAGGCTGTTGAGGTGGTTCCTCAACTGGTAACGGTGGTGGGGTAACAGCTTGAAGTTGGGGATCAACCAAGGGAGGTTGGGCTGGGGAGCTATAGTATGAAGGTGTAAAGAACCAGTCATACTGAGCCATCCTCTCTTGATATGAGTCGGGCCCATGGTACGATGATCCCTGAAATGGGGAACCGCTTGAGATGCTTATTGGGTGGCCTGGTGTTCCTGTTTGCAAATCTGGGTCCGGGTCATCATCCATCTCCATTTCCTGAGAAAAGTGATCCTCAGACCCCAAAGGGTTGTAGCCCAAAAAGTTGTTAACATAATCATTCGGATTAAATTGTGCGGGGGAGTAAGTAGAATCCGAATGATGAAAAGGATGAGATTGAAAAGAGTGGTGTGATTGGTTTGAGTGATGAGTTCCCTGTGAAAGAGGGGAATGATGGGGTTCGATAGGAATGGGCAACCCAAAATAAGGAGGGTCAGATGGTGAGGATCCCAGCGAGATAGAATGTCTTGCTGGTTCAAAGCTATGGCTCCAATTATCCTTAGAGTCAGAGCCGGAAAGCGAGTCGGATGGTGTACGTCTGTGAGAGGGTCCCGTGCTGCTAGACGGTCCTCCCCACATGGGTCCTTTGCCTTTTCCTCTTACTCTAGGTGGCATTCTTCCAAGTGATAACCTGTCAAAACAAGTAACTATAATAAAACAATAAAAAGAAGGTTAAGAGTAAAATCCTAGGTCATTTGCCTAGACTCGAGAGTCTAAGGAATGTGCTTATTGTGTCATTGAGATTAAACACAAAAGGTTAGTGTTTAATTCACTCAATGTTGGCTCTGATACCAACCTGTCACACTCCGATATTTCCACATATTTCCGGTGGGCCTGGCAGGGAGTATTGTGACGTAGTTGATATCATCATAGTCAATACACACAATATAATAGCACAGCGGAAGGCTTGGTGAATAAACTATTACAAACCATAATGTCTGAGTGTTCGAGTGACAGAATATACAGACTGGAATGTAATAAGATCCACCTCTGCCACTACCATCTAGAACCAGCCACCACCAACTTGCCGCCCATGTTGTTTTGAGATCTCATTGATCCTCCAGATCTGTGCCAAAAGCTTCGTTATTTGGTTTCCACTTTGAATGATATGAATCTGCATAACAAACTGAACTTTATTCATACACTTCACAAACTAAATCGTTGTTTTAATGGAAAGTTGTGTATTTCGGTATCAAATTAAAATCAAATTAGCGATTTAGGGGTTGTTGTCTGTTGGTTGTTATTTATACAAACCCTAACCCATTCCCTAATAATTTACCTCACTCGAGATTTCCTGTTTACGCGTTTGCACTCTCACCGGAACACTAAGACGTCGCCGGAAAACCTGAAAACACGTCGGATCTTTTTATAACGTGACTGGTAAGCACTCTTGCACATCCTTTGATTCGGTTTTCATTAGGGAATAAAACTCCTACAGTAATTTTTGTTAACGATGTTCAATATTGATGGATTTTGGTGTTCAAAGATCTAGGGTTTCAGGTGGGTTATGAAACAAGAAGATGATGTTCGCTGATGTTGCTATAATTTTTATAGAAAAGGGTGAAATGACAAAATTACCCTCATGTGCATCAAATTTAACTGGGAAAACAGATTGGGTTAGGCCCAAAGGGTAAAACGTGCTTGATTTTTAAACATAAAGGACAAAACTCGTCAAATTTAAAGATAAAGGACACCGCCTGCAAAGAGGCATAAAGATAAAGGACACAACTTGCAATTCACTCAAATATTTAAACGCATTTAAACTAAACTGCATCTCGTATGACCGCACATTCATATATAGACCATACACTTTCGTTGTACAATGTCACACCCCGATATTTCCACATATTTCCGGTGGGCCCGGCAGGGAGTATTGTGATGTAGTTAATATCATCATAGTCAATACACACAATATAATAGCATAGCGGAAGGCTTGGTGAATAAACTATTACAAACCATAATGTCTGAGTGTTCGAGTGACAGAATATACAGACTGGAATGTAATAAGATCCACAGGCGGATCATAAACAAATACAAAGAAACAAAATAACAGACTGCAGGCATCTATGGATTTGCAAGATCCTCCTATGACACCTAATAGCTCCAGCCTATTACGAGAGGTACCTGTCAAATCAGTCTTTAAGAAAATACGTCAGTTTACACTGGTAAATACAATTAACTGACTCTTTTGAAAACATTTATGAAAATTGATTTAAGTGCACATGGCACAAATCTTTTATAACTTGGGACAATTATTTAAGTATAATCTTGTATACAGATTTATATGTTTGTCTTACAATTGGGGCCGGTTGGAAGCCGGTCGTGATTAACCGACTCACCACTTATAGAACCCACAAAGGAGTTATTCCCAACATGTGGGTTTATATTTTTAGCATTTGCATCTGTCAGGTGTATGCCTACACCCCGTGCATAGGTCGTGGCCATTTTCAAATGAAATGAGCCGAGGATATCCAGGACACGGTCGTATTAACCCCCAATGCTTATGTTATCAAACAAGACAGATTAAAACGGGTTATGTAAATTTATTAATCACAATCCGATTAAATGATTTCATATCCGACCAAGTGGTATTATTATAATACCATATCCCAAGCCCGTATAAGGGAAAATAAGTTAAAAGTATTTACCTGATGCTAGCAGTAAAATCCTAAAGCTTTTGAAGGCACCTCCTACCGGAAGCTATTTAATCTGTATAGAAGGTTTATTAACCTATTAAGATGCTAACGGGTCTTTAATTTCGTCAAGGGCTTAGACCGGCTAGCTAGAAAGAAACCTTACGGTTCTAAACGCTAGATTAAGCAGAGACCGGAATAGAATGTGGTTTAAACCCGACAAGCTTGGATACTTGTATATTATGGGTAAACTAAACACATTCTGGAAGTTGAGACTTTATTGATAAGGTTAAGCCCGTTTTGACTATCTTATGTAAACTAGTCACATAAGCCGATCCGTACGCGTAAACGCGTAACGATTAACCAAATGAATTATATATACAGGTCTTAATCATTATTATGCTCAAAATATGTTAATACATCAGTAAGATGTTAACATATATGCCCAAAAAGTAATTTAAACCAAAATAAGTCCTATAAGGGCATTTTGGTAATTTTAATGCCCATAAAAGAGTTTAATTGTGCAACTGAGTTTCAGGTCTGATTTAATCAGTAAAAATATCTATTTTTATAAGTTATATCAGTAGGGTATTTTATATATGTGAAATGTATCTTATATTACCAAACTATGCACCGTAGGGGCATTTTGGTAATTTTACATAGGCTTTAAAGGTCAAAATAGACTTCTGAGTTTAAAAACTTTGGCTTACTATTTAATGGTATAAACTAACTTAATACATCAGTAAGTAATAAGTTTTATAAAGCAAGAATAGTTTTAACTCATACTATGTGTTAAAAACACTTAAAAGTCGGTTTAAAGGGGTATTTGGTTTAAAACAGGAAATCTGAGTTTTTTTTATCAGTTTATAAAGTTCAAAATACTTTATTTACTATATAAAATCAGTAGCAAAAGGTTTGGTACTAAAAAGTTATGTAAAACTCATTTTATGCATGAAAAGGGTAAAACCAATAATTACCGAAATCAAGTTATAATCCTATGTTATGCTCAGCCTAAAAATAATTAAAAATCTTCAAAAATCCCAAAATATTATTTTACATCAGTAGGTACAAAGTTTGATGTCAAAAATTGGGTTTATATAGGCTTTATGCTAATTACGCCATTTAAATAATAAAAAGCTCCTCAATTACGCTATTGAGCATAACTCTTATTCTAGACCTCCAATTGATGTCAAATTTTTAGGACATGTCTAAATATCAGTAGCAAAGGTGTTAGTCCAATCACATTGTTAAAATCTTAGTTGTATGTAAAAAGGGCGTTTATGGCATTATTAAGCATAATTACGATCAAGTGCATATAATTCAAACCACTAGGCACCATGCAATATAACTCCAGAGGGTTATACTACTAAGTAAAGTGGTCCTAATGGAAGCTTAAAACTTGGAAGAATTAAGCTTGAACGGATCAGAACTGAAAGTCAAAGCAAAAGTCAAGCTTTTGCGACTTTCGGTTATAAACTGACCTTAGACTATTAATTGTCGGGTTAGGACTAATAAGACATGATTTAATATTAATTACCAAGTCATTAGAATGTTAAAATATAATTTAGAACCTCTGGTTTATTAATTTTAATCATTTTCAAACATTCTGTCCAGTTTGACTTTTTGTCAAACTACTTTGACCCGACAATTGACCAGTCAAACGAGATAATTAGGAGGTGCCCTTTTAAGGGTTAATCACCTACATTAATGTGGTTCTATAACCACTTTCAATTTGATCAGTGGTTAAACCATATGTAATTAAAACGAAAGTCAAACTAAATTTACGAAAGTTTGACTTTAGAGTAATTAAGCTAAATTAAATGACTAAACAAGAAATTAGAGGCTTACTACAGGTCCTAGCAGTCTTTTCTACACTTGATAATCCTCTTCTTACTGATGGAACCTCCAGAACAAGTCCCTCAAGTTAATTGTTTGCAAGTGTGTTTATGAACACAAGAGTAAGCTCCTTTATATAGCAAAGTCCATGAATCTAGATCATTTCCAGGTGTTATTGGAGGCCCTGGGATCACCCTAGGTGTCACACCCCAACCGATGGCGGAATCATCGGGGCACGGTACTAGGCGAATTAGATTGCTCAAGAGAATCCATAACAACTATATTGCGATAATATTTAATACATTCGTTATCCCATACTAACAAATAATACAATCACATAAGTTATCACAGATTTCTTGTCCTCTCGAACAATACAAATCCGACAACCTAGATTTTAGTTGAGTTTCTAGACCTCCTAGCTTGATTTGATATAGTCTGCGATCTAACCTACAACATACGTTAAAAATATTTGTCAATACAAAAGTATTGGCGAGTATACAGGTTTGATATGTATAGCGTAATAGATAAAAAGTGTAGCGAATTTCCATATGCAAGAACGTAACACACGACATATATACTCACAAAGCTGATACTACCAACTAAGTCCTCGATGCTCGAATATGCGATGGCAAACTAGACCCCGTCGGGCGCAATAGTACTATACTAGTCATGGTGGGACGTCGCGAGTATAAGCCCTAGCACATATGCAACTAGCATCACGTATATCTATGCATAACAGTTATTCGCAAGTGATAATTCGATTGATTGAATAATTCGTTTGATAAGTTCGATTTGTTAGAAACGTATATTACACCCAAAATACGATTAAAAAGGGTTCAAGTATACTCACAATGCGTATTTAGCGGAGATGCAACTTGATTGGGTCGGTTGCGAGCACGTCTGCGTTAATCGTTGAAGAATAGAGTAAACGATGTACGGTTAAGCGAGAATAGCCTTGAAAACTCATTTATTTGGTCGGATGGTGCTCTTCCGTCCGGATGACATGTTATCCGTCCGGATGGCATGTGATCCGTGCGGATGGCATGTGATCCGTGCGGATGGCATGTGATCCGTGCGGATGGCATGTGATCCGTGCGGATGGCATGAGATCCGTGCGGATGACACGTCTATTCTGAACACTGTTTTTTAGTGTTTATCGGAAGGAATACGTGCGGAGTTACCGGGACAGTGTAATTTCGCACTAACACTTGAAATTCCATCAGTTCCGACCCGCTCTAACGGCCGGGAATCACCCCGCCCCATTAGAACTGGCCGTTCTTGACGGTTTCTCCGGTTTAGCTCGAAATTGCACAGTTCCTTGGTTGAATACATAGATTTAGGTGAGATTCGTTATCAAAACATGTGGAAATCACTCAGATCTGAGGCGCTTATGGTGGGATGAGGTCACAACTTGAAGTTCATATGAACTCTTGGTGACATCGCCTTAAAACACCTCAAAATCAATAGATTTCACGGTTAAAAATTGAGTTTTAAAAGATAGAATGATGTAGAATTGAGTGTAGATCGTAGAAGTATAAGTTTTAGGTTGAAATCTTACCGGAATCGCGAGGAATCGAGAGAAAAGGGTCCTAGAGCGTGTTTGGTCGAGTAGGAGCTGTCACATCACTGTTAGAGTGATGTGACTTACTATTTATAGGCAACAGAGGGCTGAAGTGGATTTTGGGTCGGATGGCCCATCTGTCCGGATGGCTATCCGTCCGAATGGCCACCCCGACGCGATGGATTTCTCCGTTTTTGAGCGTTGCGATCGACTTTGAAGTGCGTGCTTTTTATATTATTATTATATATACCTATAGATATCACTAGGGGTCATATTTACGTATCCATAATCCACAGTTTTGATAATTACAGCCGGTTTTCGTTTCGAGTATGCGATTATTAGCGACGTTTCACGGCCATCAAGGAGGGTAGTATAGGTCCTTTCTTGATGTCATCATGAACGTTATTGTGTTTTGTGCCACAAAGACTGACGGGGTACCACTCACTCGTATTGTCATCATCGTCACGACGACTGGAGTTATAGCACTCACCCGAGAGTCTTTGTTGGCGTTAATTATCTGCGTTTTGACACATCATGGTCACCGAGGAGGGTAGAATAGGTCCTCACTCAATGCCTTCGTGAGTGTTAGTGTTTGTGGTGTGGTATAGTATAGCGATATTGTATTTCGAAAATATGCGATTATCCTTCGAATAGCGATATACGCGATATAGTTACATTATGATCCGAATCTCTGGTGCTAGGCGTAACGAGTATATCAAGTAGTAACAACGCACAAAAGTGCGGGTTGTTACAGTCTCCCCTACTATAGGAAATTTCGTCCCGAAATTAATCCAATAGGTAGACCTTTGAGAGTTGATCCTGGATAAGTAGCGATACAACGAGTTAATCGGGTGAGAGTTGACAAGCGAGAGTTGACAACACTTAAAAGTCGGTTTAAAGGGGTATTTGGTTTAAAACAGGAAATCTGAGTTTTTTTATCAGTTTATAAAGTTCAAAATACTTTATTTATTATATAAAATCAGTAGCAAAAGGTTTGGTACTAAAAAGTTATGTAAAACTCATTTTATGCATGAAAAGGGTAAAACCGACAATGACCGAAATCAAGTTATAATCCTATGTTATGCCCAGCCTAAAAATAATTAAAAATCTTCAAAAATCCCAAAATATTATTTTACATCAGTAGGTACAAAGTTTGATGTCAAAAATTGGGTTTATATAGGCTTTATGCTAATTACGCCATTTAAATAATAAAAAGCTCCTTAATTACGCTATTGAGCATAACTCTTATTCTAGACCTCCAATTGATGTCAAATTTTCAGGACATGTCTAAATATCAGTAGCAAAGGTGTTAGTCCAATCACATGGTTAAAATCTCAGTTGTATGTAAAAAGGGCGTTTATGGCATTATTAAGCATAATTACGATCAAGTGCATATAATTCAAACCACTAGGAACCATGCAATATAACTCCAGAGGGTTTTACTACTAAGTAAAGTGGTCCTAATGGAAGCTTAAAACTTGGAAGAATTAAGCTTGAACGGGTCAGAACTGAAAGTCAAAGCAAAAGTCAAGCTTTTGCGACTTTCGGTTATAAACTGACCTTAGACTATTAATTGCCGGGTTAGGAATGATAAGACATGATCTAATATTAATTACCAAGTCATTAGAATGTTAAAATATAATTTAGAACCTCTGGTTTATTAATTTTAATCATTTTCAAACATTCTGTCCAGTTTGACTTTTTGTCAAACTACTTTGACCCGACAATTGACCAGTCAAACGAGATAATTAGGAGGTGCCCTTTTAAGGGTTAATCACCTACACTAATGTGGTTCTATAACCACTTTCAATTTGATCAGTGGTTAAACCATATGTAATTAAAACGAAAGTCAAACTAAATTTACGATAAGTTTGACTTTAGAGTAATTAAGCTAAATTAAACGACTAAACAAGAAATTAGAGGCTTACTACAGGTCCTAGCAGCCTTTTCTACACTTGATAATCCTCTTCTTACTGATGGAAGCTCCAGAACAAGTCCCTCAAGTGAATTGTTTGCAAGTGTATTTATGAACACAAGAGTAAGCTCCTTTATATAGCAAAGTCCATGAATCTAGATCATTTCCAGGTGTTATTGGAGGCCCTGGGATCACCCCAGGTGTCCTATCTAGTGAAATAAACCGACATATAGCTCCTTAGGTCGTTACAAAGTAGGCTAAGGTGGTGGAACAGCCAAAACCCGCTCCTGTCATGATTTTTCTGATACTGGCACCTTGAGACGGGGCGCGTAAACCAAGGGGAAAGCTTACGCGTGCCGCTTGGACAGTCTGATTTGGTAAAACAAGTTTCAAAGCTGGCAGGAACAGCCAAAACCCGCTCCTGTCATGATTTTTCTGATACTGGCACCTTGAGACGGGGCGCGTAAACCAAGGGGAAAGCTTACGCGTGCCGCTTGGACAGTCTGATTTGGTAAAACAAGTTTCAAAGCTGGCAGTTTCAGTCCCTGATTGTTTTTAACCCTTTTTAACTTCGTTGTTGACATGTAGGGCCCTTGTAGTCAGTATGTTGAGGCTCTTGGATGAATAACCTAACTTCGTTAGGCTCCGGTTCGTTAAATACCTCTATGAAAGCAAATTTCATCAAGTTGACACTTTTGGCCCAAAGTTTTGAAAACATGCGTAGCGATCTCGAAACCACGTGAAATTTATACCACTTATTCTTAAGAGTATATTTGATTGTTTCGAAGCCTGGGTTCCGTTAAAAGGTCACTCAGAGGTCAGAATCGACATGTTGACACGTTTAATCCTTATAATTTAATAATCTTCCGATTATTTTTATAAACGGCTTCTTATATCCAATTAATCACCCATTCAAGAATATATTCATTGTGTACGGTCATTCAGAGGCACAAGTTTGGCATGTTGACACTTTTAGTCCCTGTGGTTTCATAGATTCATTGTTCGACAACTTTGATCCTTCAAACTCAATCTTTCACACCTTTAGAGTTTAGGACACGTGTCTTTATATAATTGGACACGTTTTTACGTGGTGTTACATACAAACCACTGAAACACAATGTATAATACCAACTTTGCATGACCGCACACTTGCCAGGCAGGCCACACACACTTGTGTGGGCCGCACAGTCCAATGAGTTGCGCTTATTTTAGTCGGCCGCACACTGAATGAGCCCAAATGCCTTTATGAGCCGCACACTTAAAGGAGTGCACACTCGCTTGTATGACCACACACTTTCCAATGGACCACACACTTCCGTGTGGGCACACTTGACAAGTGGGCTGCACATTAAACATATATTGGGCCACACACTTATAATGGGTCGCACACCTTAATTTTTGACCGCACACACACTTACGTACATCCTTGGGTCTTTATTATGAAAATGTATATGACTCACACAATATACATGATACGTAGTATGTTACATGATATGTTACTTATACACTATTTGACAAATACGTGTTAGATACGTGTAATTAATACGTGAATACTTGTATGCCGTCCTAACAAGTGGTAACCATAATAGGGTGTGGTTGACCAAATTAGGACAAACATTTTATCTGCCGAGCAAACCAAGGTGAGTTCACACTACAACTAAAAGCATGTATTC
>JARYGA010008459.1:0-18919 GCA_030545235.1 Helianthus tuberosus | reverse complement strand
GTTTCCTTGTGGGCGATTTCCAATTCCACCCCGGTTATTGTTTCTGTTTCCAAATCCTCCTTGGCCTCCCTGGCCAACAGTGGCCCAACAAGAATCCTTCAAGTGGCCAGGTTTCCCACACGCTTCACATACCTTCAAACCACATCGGCCAGAATGGTGACGCTGGCAGGTGTTGCACTTGGGCTGGGTGCCCATATATCCCTTTCCTTTCTTTCCACCACCAGCTGTAACCTGAGCTGGCACGTTTGGCTCTCCTTTCTTAACAACACCACTAGTGCCTTGTTTGAAGTTCGAGAACTTTCGTCTGTTACCTCCGGACGACTCGATGTGAGTCTCTTTCTTCTTTGTCTCGATCTCATCGAACTTGTTCAGGTGGATAGCCTCCTCAGTGAGAGCTACGCTCAAATCGATTGCCTCAGTAATTGTTGCAGGCTTGGAGGAGGTCACCATACTTATGATTTGAGGAGCTAAAGCCCAAATGATGCGCTCAATTCGCTTGAATTCTGGAGTGACCATATACGGTACCACGTGCGACAAGTCATGAAACCTCTGAACATACTCTGCGATCTTCGGACCTTCCATCTTCAAATGCCAGAACTCAGTTTCCAATCTTTGGATTTCAGCGCGAGAACAATACTTTTTGCGCATTAGTTCCTTCAGTTCGGTCCATGTTAGTGCGTAGGCAGCAGCTTCACCAAGTGTCTGCACTTGCAAATTCCACCAAGATAGGGCTCCATCCAAAAATAGCCTAGAAATGTAGGTGACTTGCTGGTCTGGTGCACATTTGCTCATGCGGAGAACAGATTCAGTCTTCTCGGCCCAACGAACAAAAGCGACAGCACCTCCGGTGCCATCAAAGTTGACAGGCTTGCAGTCTAGAAACTGCTTGTAGGTGCACCCTGCACATACGTTACAACATATGAATGGCATTAGCATCCTTGCTAGCGATATCCAATTAGATCATGGTATGTCTTAATGACTTAGTATTACCATGAGGTGGATTGTTGTTGCCATTGTTGTTTGAGCTGCTTCCGCTGGGTCCTCCTTGCGAGGCGGCGTATTGCGCGATGGCAGCAACGATGACTTGTGGCATCTTCTAAAAGATGGGTTCACGTCGGTCAGACCATAATAAAGCGTACGTATATAATGATAGTAATAGTACATAACATCTCATGTTATAATCATATTAATCACACAACATCCCATGTTATAAGACATAAATAATCAATCAAAACATCACATATGATGAGAATACTGCGATTGCATTGCCAAAATCGGGACCACATGGTAGAGTGTACAAGTACATAATAGTGTCATACATCATCATCGACTAAGGGCTACATCACCCCAGTCCAAAGGAATATCAAATCAGTGTCAATACATCCCATATACATGATCAACAAAAGTCAGAATCAGAATGCAGTCTCCAAAAATGTGGTGTGGTCAGAGCAATCGCCGTCTTCTCACCAACGTCCACCCATGCTGTACTAATGATGCCCTAAACTGATGGTGGTGGAGGAGGGGGAAAATGGGTGTAGAACAAACGTCGCAAATGGAGCCAGTCCTCCTCCATGGCTCTCTGGGTACGCAACCAAGAAGCAACCTGCTGCTCAAGTGCCAAAAGGCGTGCAGCATAGTCAGGTAACAATCGTCGAGGGTGCTGTGAAGAAGCAGGGTGGGTCTGACCCTGACACTGGCACGGCGGTGGCTGAGCTCTCTCAAGCTCCTGAATACGCCGTGTGAGTGCCTCCTGCTGGACAACAAACGACATCAGAACGTCCTCAATAGAATACCCCATATGGAAAGGATGGTAGGGGTCGGTCGGTGGCATAACAGAATGTGACGTCCAGAGAAACAGCTCGCTGGCTGGATCAAAAGGTGGCACAAAGAATGGTGGTGCAGGGGGAATAGCAGATGAAGACTGTGGCATAACTGGAATAAATGTTGGCACATGTCCAAAGGGATGAGCCGAGGAACCCTCTCCAGGTCGAGCTGGAGGTGTGTACTGTGCAAATGAAAAAGAGAAATCAACGTGACGTGCATCGGTGGTATGAGGAGGAATAGGTGGAAGCTCATCATCCGCAGGAATCCACCCATGCTGGGCGTGCTCATCTCGTGGGTCAATCTGTGCCTCAAAAAGTGCTCGATCAAACTGTACAGGCATAGGGTCAAGGTGGGGTGCAACAAGAGGGTCAGCAGGTATATCAGCGATAAGTGGGGGATCAACATGATCAGCAGCAATAACATGGTCACCCTCCAGTAGTGGTGCATCAGCAGGGTGATCATCAATGGGTAGGTCAGCAATCACAGGATCAATGGGCATGCCAGCATGAACTGGGTCATGCTCAAACACTGGGTCAGGAGCAGCTACTGGCTCAAGGGCCATGGCAGGCTCGGGATCAACGAACTCCATATCAAAATCTGCATGATCAGCGAATGCAGGGTCAACTGGGTCTACTGGGTCAACCATAGGCTGATCCAAGTGGATGAACTCTATCTCCTTGTCCGGGTCAAATCCAGGGGGAAAAACAGGGTCTGAATCCTCATCGAGGTCGTGATCGAAAGCAAATCTAGGAGTAGAGACAGCAGATGATGCCCTGTCAGGATCTGAACCGTGTGAATAGTGTTGTGCGCTCCGAGTGTGTGACAGTGCAGAGGCCACAGACTCGAGGGAGTCTGGAGCGGGTGAGTGTGCAAGTGACTCCTCAGCTGGAGCATCTTCGAGTAACAAAAGACCACCGTCAGCTAGAAGGGCCTCGCCCTCAACATCGTCCTCCAGGGGCTCATCATCAAACAGATCGACGTCGTCGTCAACGTCGGCGTCGAGGAGCATATCGTAAGCAGGATAAACGGCCAAAGGTATGGGAGCAGGGATCTCTACGAGTGGTAGGTACCCAGCAAAAGGGCCATCAGCGGGCTCATCGACAGCGTCGGGCAGCGCAAAGGGCTGAAAGTCGTCCTCGTCTGTGCTGGTAACATCTGATGTGTGGACCTCGTGCTCTGAAGACTCTAAGTCGTCTGATACTATGGGTCTAGGGCCCGTGGTGTCCGAATCACCTGTGCCGGACGAGTCCATGGTGTCTGTAACACAAACACAAATATGTACAAATAATCAATCATACAATCAGATAAGCACATTAGTCACCAAGTAAGCAATCAAATAATTCTCCTAGTCCCACTAGCCTCCCAGCCTCTCAGACTGCTCTTCCTAGACTAATTCTCCCAACCTCTCAGACTGACTCCCTAGTCCCACTAGACAACTACCTCGCTCTCCTAGACCGAGCCTCGGTCTTCCAGACCGAGCCTCAGCCTCCCAGACTGAGCCTATAAATAATAAATAAATGTGCTCAACATTTGTTTGTAAAAAGTTTTGGATCTGGTCTTGAGTGGTATGTAGTGTAAAAATGTTTTCGTGAGAGCCCTAGTGATCATAGTCTAGACTCGAGAAGGAATCCTAGTTCGCTATGATCAGAGCTCTGATACCAAGCTGTCACACCCTGGCTTTGCGGAAGCGTGGTTATTTTGGTGTGACTTCTTAATACCATAGCTTAACCATAACAAGCTATTTGAAATAAAAACCATGCAAGATCATCCATTAAAATAAGTTTGTAGAGTAAAGAACCACAACATTATCTTAACGGATATCACATCCAAACAAACATAAACAGTGTTCAAAAGACACAACACCAACAAGAAATAAACACAGTTTAAGAACTGTGACTCGTCCAGGAAAAAGTCACATCCCTTAAACTCGGATGACCTCGAGACTAATGCAGCGGGAAAACGTGTCATACCGCGCCAGATCCTTTAATTCCCTGAAATACATGTAAGTTGAAAAATCAACAATAATGTTGAGCGAGTTCATGTGTAAGTGAGTAAATAAACCTTTGTATGTATAAAAACCCTGGTATGTAGCAAATAAGGAAAAAGAGATCACCAATGGTTTGCAAGGCCATTGATATGTGTGAAGTGCAAGTAGGAAGACTCAAACCTAGCAGATTTATGCGTTGGGTACAAAGTCACCCCGAGGTCTGTTCTGTTTGGGCCTGGGGCTGGGCTCGCTACACCCAGATAGATCTACCGCTCCTGCCCCTCGGTCCTACCCTGAGGATTAATGGCCTCAAGTTTCCGCCTACCCACTCACATGATCTGAATAATAACCCTCCTTACGCTAACCATACCATGTAAGAATTATTCGTAATCATAGTAACATGTATTTCACCCCCGCAGTTTAGAAAACTGAAAACAGTTAAGAGAAAAGGGGGACATGAACTCACAGTGGTGCGTCTCTACCAAGTATATCTCCTGATCAAGCAGCTGTGCGACGACCTACACGTACTAAATCTATTAGACGGACGGCCGTGCCTTAGCTTAAGGTTTAAGTTTTTGGGAAATAGTTAGACAACTATTTCGTGTTTATATTTTTGTAAATACTTGGTAATTATTCTCCTTCCCAAGGATGGGGGATTTAATACATGCGTGTTCGTAAAATTCGAAATACATTATTAAGTCTCACTTAATATATTTTATTTCTTACTTCAAAATATAAATATTCTTCCCAAAGTAATACTTTGACAAAAATACGCGCTCATAAATATTTTCTTAAAATGCGTAAGTTACGTTTTAAAGATCGGGTGGTAATAATTATACCGTTGTAACTTATTATTTATTATGAAGGTGTTTGTATTATTTCTGGAATCGTTAACATTCGGTAATATTATTTTTACCCTAAAAATAATATTTGTATAGTTCACAAAATAATCATAGAAATTCACAAGTGTTGTTATGAAAAACATATATTCTAAATATATATATTTCAGGTTTTATTTTGTGAAAATCCCACCTCCGACACTTACAAATTTTGTAAACAGAATCATGGCGAAATTTGTGTCTTTGAAAACAAGTAAAAAAAAACGTATTTCTAACACTTGTGATGAAAATATTTTCAAGTGTTAGGTTTTTGGAAAAATTTCGCCAGAGTTTCCCCTGTAACTGGAGGTGGCCACGCTTTCAAGCGTATCATTTTCTTTTAAAATCCAAATCAACAGTTTTCTTATTCAACCAAGACAATATCCAAAGCATCAAACTAGTCAAAATATATATAAATCGCATAAATTACATGAACTTGTGGTTTACCCAAAAATATGTAGTAAATCCCATTACTTTTAGTGGATCTTTGTATAGATCAATTCGGTTACTTGAAGGTCTCGTTTTTAAAGAAGTTACATCTTTACAACTTCTTGTCAACTTTTACAAAAATAGTTATTTTGTCGAAACTTTGTGTTACACAAGTGTTTACACACTTGTGTGTTTGCTAAAATCATTCTTGTTCATGTAAGATCCGGCTTTAGGAAATATGATTTCTTTGACACTTGGTCCTTTGAAAGTACCACTTGTAGATCCGTAGATCTACTAGTTTTGAACACCATTTCATAAGTAAAATCGATTTTACACAAGTTCATGTTTAGAGTGTGGTAGAGTTTCATCATTTAACCCTTTGTACACTTAAACAAACTCTATGCCATGATTCATGATCACGACTAATCCGGGTTAGATGATGATCCGAGCTACCAAAACATAGATCGACACTAATTAATTACATCAAAACAAGTCTTACAAGATTTACACAACATCATAGCTTTTAACCATCATTTTTAACATTTTAGTAGACTTTTAACACTTCATCTTGCAAGTTCACGAGTTTTAACCGTCATATCTTATTTTAACCACTTTAAAATAGATCGAGAGTGTGTTTCAAGCAACTTACTACTAGCTCGAGGCTAGGGAAGAATCTAGTCGAAGAATGAGTGGATAAAAGCAATGAGAAGAGGTCCTTCACGTTCCGAATGCACCAAGCCTCCTCGTATGTGATCCTTAACACTTGTATGCTCTTGGAGTGAGATGATCAAGATCGAAAGATGGATGGATGGGGAAGGGGTTGTTCGGCCGAGAGCTTTGGGGAGAGAGGGAGAGAGTGTGTGTTGGTGAGTGTTGAGTGAAAGTGTTAGTGTGTCAAGACTTGATCTTATAGGCAAATGTTATAATCATTATCCAATGGTTTATGTGTCTAATAGATATTAGGCAACTTTGATTAAATTAATCACAAAAGTACAAGGGGTGTCCCCCAAGGGGACGAGTTCGGTTGGGGGGGGGGGTTACCCGGTTGGTTTTCAACTAAACGTTAATTATTAGTTAAGTTATGTGAAGGTTAACTCGGTTACTGATGTGTTATGCATTACAGCGGGTGTTAGGGTATTCGGGGACCCTAACTGACTCAGAAAAAAGATAAACAATGTTAATGGCAATATTTTTATGTTCCGGGTAAAGTCCGGTTGTTCGGTTGGATAATAATCCGTTAAAGTGCTTAGCAAAGCTTTAAAGTGTCGTTATTATGGTTTTTAGTGACACAACTTATTCCCGACACTTTGGAAAGTGTCTAGTAACATTTTTCTCATGTTTTGGCACTTTATTAGGTAGATTAATGCTGAATTTTGTACTTAGAGTACGTTTTAGGCACATCCGGTCACTGTAGTCTCATTCCTAGTGACGCAGTTCTATAACCCTTATATCCCTACACTCACCACTAGTGTAGCAAACTATCTCAGGCTCTTACAGGTCTTAGAGGCAGTACCTGCCTGGTGCTAGTTATGACAGCACGTTTAATAGGTTATCCGTTCATTGTGCTACTGTGCTTTTGGTGCATCAAGGTTGTCACAAAGGTGCTGTAAGCAAAACATGGAGTGACAGCAAGTAAAGTATGATGCAAGTAAGTACATGTATCAGCATTCAAGTAGCAGTTTATCCACAAGTTCAAGTAAGCACAGTAATTAAGCAGTAATTAATTATTAATTAAGTCGTACGGATACCTGGTTTAGTGAGGGTTGTCACAACACTGCTAGAATAAACCTCACTAATGCTGAGTTACAAGCTATTATAAACACATTCGTTACTAAAGCTGTGAATGAGGTGCTTAAAGAGCCAACAAATGCTCATTCAAAAACTCACTCAAAGTCCCTCACAAAACCGCATACGTCAAATGTCACACCCTGACTTTTACGGAAGCGTATGATGTGTAACTTGTTCAATATCATTGCATTCAATCATAATAAACAACTATATGATCAAAACGATGTTCATCCATTCATTTAGTTTAAAATATTACAAACACTAGTCATTTAAGTTTTAAACAACACAACCTTGACTAAGTTACAATCCAATAAAAGTGGATGACATCTAACTTGGAATTTACTCCTAGAAACAACACCCGCGCCCAAGATCCAACTTGTTACCTGAAATAGATGTAATTTTTGGAAAACATCAACAAAAGTTGAGCGAGTTCATGTGTTTTGTATGAGTACTGACAAACTTGTAAACATTTGAAAGACTCCTTTGAAAACAGGTATGAAAAGCATCTATGAACAGATCAAATTAATGTTTTTCAAGGACGTTAATGCATGTGGAGTCATAGGGAGTACTCAATATGAGTAGGCTTATACCCTCGTCGATTTCCTCGACTGTGTCGAATTTCCCTTCGACTGCGTCAATTTACCTTGAACGTGTCAATTTACCTTGACAGTGTCAATTTTACCCGTGACCGTTGTCGATTTACCTCGACTGGGACACCGAAGCACTCAACTGATCACATAAGGACCATGAGTGGGGCTCGGCAATACCCGTTAGATCTAAACTTCGTCCATAATTAAGAGTTAATGGCATTTCAATTTCAATATATGCTCACATGATCTATAATTCATTTCATAGCCAATTCATACCATTTAAACGTATGCAACATGTATTCCACTCCCGAGAGTTATAAATCCGAAAACAGTTAAGAGAAAAGGGGGACACGAACTCACAGTTTTGTGTTCTTCAATCCGACGTGACTCAAACTGCTACTAGTGTGCACGACTACCTACACCGTACTATGGTCTATTAGACGAGCGGGTCGTGCCTTGACTTAGTATTAATTAGTGTCTTTGAGTTACATTTCTTTGTGTCCGGAATATTATTCCAAGTTATATAATTATTTGTTAAAATAATCAATATTTTAACTTAAATTATATTTATGAATTTTGGAATACTAGTTAAAATAATACATTTTAACTTGTCAAGTTTATGTATTTGTACTTGTATAACTCCCCAAGAATGGGTTTATTTGCATTCGTATTCTTATCCTTCTATGTTTTTGCCAAGTGTCGATGGCGTATTCCGGTGTGTAATTATACGCACGAGAATACGTATTTTTATTGTGTTTATTAAATATCTCATACTTAATTTTTGTATTAACCTTTCCGGAATAATATAAAAATTACATCAATATATATTTCCGTGGCAAAAATATTTATACTCTTCATATAAGTCTCAAGGATAATATACTTTCAAGTCTAACTTGGAAAATATATATATATAAATCTATTTTTCACCCAAAAATAATATGTCCAAAGTTTACTTAAGAATATATATATTTTTCTACCAAAAATAATATATCTTCTACTAATTTCAAGAAAATATATATATTTTTACTTACCAAAGATAATACATTTTCTCCTTGTCAAAAATATGATTTATTTTATAATACTCAAGAAAATCATATTTTATTCTCTTGGTTTTCAAAATACCGTTACCAAAATATACTTATGACTAAAGTTTCCGGAATATTTTTGTGAGTTATATTCCTTTGTTCGGTTTCACCAATATTTTGGGTATTCTTTGTATATTTATTCCTTAGAATTTTGGTAATATTTTGGATTGTAATTTCTTGGTATTTTGGTGAGTTATATTATTTCAAGTCCTAAAATAATATAACTAATACACATAATATACAAATAATCACACACATGGTGACATCTAAATATTATTTGCTAAATACATATTTAGTCACTTTTATTTACAAAAACCAACCTCCAATATTTATAATCTTGTAACAAAAGTTATGGCAAACTTTATATAAAATTTCATGGTTTAAAATATACTTGTAATTATATGTTTAAAAATAATTTTTCCAAGTGTGATATTTTTAGAAAAAATTTGCCGTAGTTTCCCCTTAAAAATGGAGGTTTCCATGCTTTCAAAGCATATTATTTTCTTTTGAAATCATCATCATTCATCAACAAATCATTCAAGACTTACCATGTGCCAAAAATATGATATTTACACTATGACATGAACTTGAAACTTTGTAAAAATTTGTAGTAACTTACTAGTGTATTTAGTAAGCTTAGTTACCCTTTAAAGTGTAGCTATTTATTTAAAAATATCATTCTTGAAGAATTTAGATCTTCACAACTTGTAAAGTGATTTTCTAAAAATATTTCTTCTTGAATTTTTCTTGTTAGATATGTATCTCTACACTTGATTAACCACTAAAAATGTGGTCAATTTCTTTAAGAACCAAGTTTATGTAAATCTTGTATTTTAACTTAGTTTCTTGAGAAATCTATATTTGAAATCATCATTCTACAAGTCTTATAACAAGTTTCATACTTCATCATACATGAAAACAACTTCATTTTCCAAGTTCATGTTTACATAAAGGATGATCATTATGATTTTCTCAAGACCTATCCTTATACTTTCTAGATCATGTGTTTAATCATCATCTAGCAAGGTTCTTATGATGATCAACAACCTAAACACAAGAAATCAACAATCAAGTATACTACATACACTTAAAACAACTTGTTCTTCATGATTTAGAGCTTTATGTTCATGTTTATGCTTATGTTTCTTCATGATCTTTATGTTTAATAACTTATATCATCTTTTAACCAACATAATATGAAGTAAAATGAGATTAGGAGGGTCTTACTACTAGCACAAGGCTAGGGATGATGTTCAAGAAGATGAAGATGACAAATGAGGTGGATAAAAGCACTAGAGAGAGGTCCTTCAAGTTCCTTTGCTACCAACCCTCCTAACTATGCTTGAGATACCTTGTGAACACCTTTGATTGTATGAGGATGGGTTGAAAAATGATGGGTATGTGTGTGAGGTTTGGGCCGTAGGTAATGAAGGAAGGAAGAAGAAGTTTTGAAGTTTAGGTGATGATGAAAGGTTATAAGCTAAGTCTTGTGGTTTTTATAAAGTTACTTCCAACATTACACTAGCATATGGTATAAGTGTCTAGCATATTCTCAACATAATCTCATAAAATTATCAAAGAAAATCATATGTGGGACCCATGTCCCCTAACCGGCCATCAAATGGGGGGGGGGGTAAAGTGTAACATTTAATGGTAAGTTAAAGAAACTAGTTAGATTTCAAGTGTTTAGTTAGGTGTTTTAGTTGTTAGATGTTTATATAGTGTATTATGATGTTCGGGGACCATAACTAGCTTTGTAACACTAAAACAATGCTTCTAGTAAGAATTTGATGTTTCAGGTAGTGTTTGGTTGTTCGTTTCGTTACTGTTCGTTAAAGTGCTGAATTACGCAGTTTAGTGTGCTTTACGTTGTCTTTCATGACAGTTTTGATTCCCGACACCTAGGAAGGTATTCAGGATCATTAAATCATAATTCTGCATTATATTTAGATGTTAAAAGCTGAATTTCAGCTGAATTTATTTATTTTCTGTAGAATTTTGCAGTTTTAGTGTGTTTCTAGCACTTTCTGGTACCTACGTCATCACTAGGAAGGCAGTTTCGTAATCCCTACTTTCCTACACACTATACTAGTGTAACACTTGGTCCTGGGGCTTATTTTGTGTCTTAACATCATGTCTGTCTAAGTACTGAACTCCCGTCAGTACTTCTAGTTTGTCTGATAATTGTGCCAATTCTGTTCTGTGCATTAATAGAACTATATTGTGTTGCATGTAGTAATGATAAAAGTCTTGCAACAAGAAATGCCATTGTATATATATAACAGAAATCAGAATTTCATTCATCTTGTAAACTAAATCATGCACAGTCATTAAAGCACATATTACTGTTTAATTATTGTACGGAATGCATGGAAAAGTGCCAGTTGTCACATTCTCCCCCCGTTAAAAGAATTTCATCCCGAAATTCAAGCGATGCCATCGGTCGCATGGGGGTTGTGAATAAAATGTGGTCACTTAGGCTTAAATTGGTCTTCATGTTCCCAAGTAAACTCTGGGCCATGATATGAATTCCAACGACCTCTAACAAATCAATTACGACTTCTCCGTGTTTTGCGGACTTCCAGTCTGCAACCTTTTAAGGTTCTTTAATAAATTGAAGTTTGTCGTTGCCGTGAATCCTGTTTGTGGGAATAACGACTGTTCCTAAAGTCAGGCTCTTCTAAAGACTAAACACGTGATATGTGTCGTGATCACTACTGATCTTCTCTGGAAATTTCAGCTTGTGAGCAATGGTCCCGATCCGTTCCAGGGTCTCAAAAGGTCTAATGTACCGCGGGTCCAACCTCCCACGCTTTCCAAATCATACCACGCCATCCCAAGGCGAGACTCTCATTAAAACCATACCTCTTATCTTCAACTTCCAACGGTTCCCGCCGCTCATCGGCGTAGCCTTTCTGTATATCACGTGCTGTCTTGATACGATCACATATCTGAACGATCTTGCCTATAGTTTTTCTGAACCAATTTGGGGCTAGTAAATCGTTTATCTCTGGGCTCAGCCTAACACCAAGGGGACCGATACTTACGTTCCTATAAAGTTTCACACGAAGCGGCCTAAAACAGCGGTGTGATAAATATTATTGTAGGAAAACTTCACTAAGGACAAGTGAGTATTCCAACTTATCATAAATGTTCACCACACAAGCACGTAGCGAGTCTATCAAAGCATGTATCGTTCGTTTGCTATGGTCGTCCGTCTGAGGGTGAAATGTAGTACTAAGGTCCAATCGTGACCTAAACGCCTTTTGAAACGTCTGCCATATCCTTGGCACAAAACGAACATCTCGGTTGGACAAGATATAATCAGGCACTCCATGACGTGCCACGGCCTTTCTAGGCTAAATCTCTGCTAATTCCCTTGCGCTGTCTTCCTCACTGTTTGGTAGGAATTGTGCAGACTTGGTGAGTTGATCAGTACTCACCCAAATCACAGCGTGGCCTCTTTGGGTTCTTGGTAGCTTTGAAATCAAAATTATTTAAGATTCGCTCCCTCTTCCATATGGGGACCTCAGGCTGTTGCCACAGCCCTGATGGTTTCTGGTATTCTGTCTTAACTTCGGCACAAGTAAGACAGTTATCCGCATAGGTAGATATATCAGCTTCCATTTTGGGCCACTCATACTAATCGTTCAAGTCCTGGTACCTCTTGTCGGATCTAGGATGGATCGAGTACCTTGACCTATGAGCCTTGCCCCAAAATAAATGTTCGTAAATTGTCACGAAACGGAACCCAAAATCATTCCATGAAGTACAAGGTTCCGTCTTCCTTAGGCAATAATTGCACTTCCATTCATGTAACACTTCAGCTTGAAGGTTCTCTGATTTGAGCGCCTCTTGCTCGGCTTCATGAATCCAAGTGATGAGATCTGTCTGTATGATCATCTCTAAGGCTTGCACCCTTAGAGGCTTTGTGCGTTCCTTGCGGCTCAAGGCGTCTGCTACAACGCTCGCCTTGTTCAGGTGACACTTAATCTCACAGTCGTAATCATTCAGTAGCTCATTCCATCTAGTTATCTCATGTTTATGTCCTTCTGACCAATGGTGTGCTGCAAACCCTTGTGTGCAGCGTTTGCCTATACAAGTAATGACGTCAAATCTGCAAAGCGCAATTACTGCACCTAGTTCAAGGTCTCTTCTTATGATTCTTTAATCAACGTGACGCGTATGCGATGACTTGGTCTCGTTGCATCAATGCGCAATCGGGACCTTGTCGAGAAGCGTCACAAGAATCACAACTCTATTGATATTGTCAGGTGAAGACAAGATAGGTATCTACTAGGTTAGGGTTGTTAGCGGTTGAGTAGTCCTTGAAAGGTTTTCTAGGGGTGGGTCGTCTAATACAGTCTATAATCCCAAAAATTCTTAGTTGTGTCTTAGGGACTCCTTAGTTCTTGATTGCAGGATCAACATGAATCTCATTCTTATCCACTACGAATCCTAAGAATCTTACCTCGCGAATCCAAAGTTCGCACTTTGACATCCTAGCACATAACTGTTCTTTCTCTAAGCGTCCCAAGATAAATTGCAGATGTTGCTCATGACCTTCCTTGGTCTTTGAACTTATGAGAATGCAGTAAATAAATATAATCACGATCTTATCCAGGTACGCCTTACACACCTGATTCATGAGGTCCATGAATACTGTCGGTGCATTTGTTAAGCCAAACGACATGACAAGGAACTTGTAATGCTCAAGGCGAGTCCTAAGGGTCGTTTTAGGGATACTTTCTTCCTGTATTCGCAGTTGAGGACATCCTGACCTCAATTCGATCTTCGAGTAGTAACTAGAACCTTTCAATTGGTTGAACAAGTCATCAATTCCCTGGCAAAGATACTGGTCCTTGATATCCAATTCTCTGAAGTTGATGCAAAATGAAAAATACCAACTTTCTTCTCGTTCCATCAACTAGTGATACCCTGTCCTTAAGTCCACCTTGGAATAGTAGCTGGGACCTTGCAGTTGGTCGACAAGTCATCGATTCTCGGTAAGGGGTACCGATTCTTAAGGGTTAGTTGTCTATTTCCCTGTAACCTATGCGTAATACTTTTTCCTCATTAGTTCTTCTGAGTTCCTCTCAGATTAGGCTGTGTACGCGTGTAAAAACTGCCGTCCTACTTCCTAACAAATAACACCGGGGGCTTCCCACGGTGAGAGGCTCGGCCTGGTTGATTCCCTCTGCCTAGCAGATCCTGTAGTTGCAACGGAGGCTCCTGTATCTCGGACGAAGCTAGTTAGTAAGGCGTCATCTGTCACTGGTGCCGCTCCTGGCACTAGGTTTATCTCAAGCTCCTCTTGTCACTGTGGAGGTAACCCAGGCAAGTTTTTGGAAAAGGCCTCTAGAATTTCCTTCACAACGGGGATGTCTTCTGGTTGTGGCTTCTTGGCCTCTTTACTGACAACATGAGCAAGGAAGGCTATGCAGCCTATTCGGAGGCGTTCCTGTGTCTCTACGACCAATGTGAGATGTCGCAAATCCACTACCTTATGGGGCCAAATACCCTCGCATCTATTGCAAGAAGGTTGTGTATTATAAGTGTCTCATCATTCGCAAGAAGGATGCGAATGACTTTCCTTATGACGAACATTTTCAGTTCTATACTTGGATATCCAATCCAAGCTGACTACGTTATCATGACTTCCCAACTCAACGGTAATAGAATGTTCCTGCCTTCTAAGTTCCGAAAGACAATCTTTATTTATCTCATTCGCTTTAACTAACCTTCTATATGCCAATTTTAAGGAATACGGGGCGTTTATTCTACTTGAAACTAGGCCAAGTAGTTTCTTAAGTTCTAAGCATACAAGGTTAAAGTCGGTGCCAGTATTAATAAAAAATAGATGCATAGAGTTGGTTAATAGGGAACGAACCCGTAACCGCATCTGGATCCTGGCATGCTTCACGAGCTCCGATCGTGAAGACCCTTCCTTGCTTGGTTCTTCCTAGGGCAATCTTTCCAAAAGTGCCCTACTTCTCCACATTTATAGTAACCTGGAACTTTACCATTATCTCTTCGTCTGGATACTTCACCCAACAATCATCCTTGCTGTGCCCTTCTTTTCCACACCTTCCACACTTAGGCCTCAGATATCGTCCTTCATGGTGAAAATTGCATTCCTCGCACCTCGGCTTAGTCCCCAAGTAAACCTTACCACTGGCCTTATTGGTGGATCCATAAGCTTGCATGCCACGAGACGGGTCCACTTCCCTTCTTTTGTTGGCTTTAGAGCTTCTATTACTGGCTTGGGTGCCTATCTTTAGGTTTGAAGACTTCCATTTCTTATTGCCCGAAGACTCCACATGAGTCTCTTTCTTATTTGCCTCAGATCCCGAAAACTTTCCCATTCTTCAGTGAGTGTGACACTCAAATCGATAGCCTTTGTGATGGTTGGAGGCTTTGAGGCAGTAACCATGCTCAGGATTTGAGGTGCAAGTCCCCAAATGAATCGCTTAATCCTCTTGAATTCCGGCTTGACTAGGTTCGGGAACAATCCTAGACAAGTCGTGAAATCGTTGGACGTACTCAGAAATCTTCGGCCCGTCCATTTTCAAATTCCAGAACTCAGTTTCAAGCTTCTGGATTTCGGCCCTAGAACAGTACTTCTTCCGCATCAATTCCTTGAGCTCGTCCCAGCTCAGTGCATAAGCAGTATCTTCACCAAGGGTCTGAACCTGAAGGTTCCACCAGGAGAGTGCGCCATCCAAAAACAATCCTGAGATAAAGGTAACTCTCCGCTCGGGCGAACAGTTACTCATTCTCAGAACGGAGTCAGTCTTTTCTTCCCAACGAACAAATGCAATGGCACCTCCCATGCCATCAAAATTTAATGGCTTGCAGTCCAAGAACTGTTTATAGGTGCAGCCAGTTGGAGGGTTACTTCCGGGAGTGCCACCGCTGTGTGCAGAGCGGAAGGCTTCATGTCGCGCTATAGCTTGGGAAATGCGCTCATCATATTCGGCCATAGTCAACGTAATGGTGTCCGTGTCACGTCTGGGCGGCATTTTCGTCTGTCAAAAGGTATGGGGTAGGTTAAACAACATTCCATAATTGTCTATGAGGTACATATTACCACAAGCAAACATGTAATCACTCAATATCACATGCATATATAATCAACCATGTATAAGTAAGAAAACGACCACTGAGCTTTCATATATGCTTGACAACTTGACCTATTGTTTGTAACGGGGAAAACAAAATGAACTCGAGGTTACATCACCTCGGTCATACAAGTCTCATAATATGAAAGTAGTAGTTATTTTCCTTCTACATTGGTTTTCTTAGGTCTTTAGCTTCACAAGACGGGTATACTTCCCAAGAGATGGGGGTTGTTCATATAAGGGTGATAGAGAGTGTAACGTCACTGAGTCTTTCCCGTGTGTTAGCCATCTTCACTTGCTTAGATATCGGTTCCCAACCAACTCGTACGGGTAGAAGTGTCAGATACAAAGTAGGTAAAGACAGGTTTCCTACTTTGTAGAGGGCTAAGGTAACTGTCTAGGTATTGTTCTACTAGATGAAGATGTGAACACTTAGAGATTATTTTTGGATGGATGGTGATCATTAGCCTGACCCACAGAGTCCACTAGGATTTCCATGCACTACAAGTCGTTATTACGTGGGCCCCCGTAATAATAAATTGTCTTGCACGGTCACCCCAACTTTCCCTCGTTCAAGCAGATGATCAACCCAAGAGGGGACACTACTGTCCTTATACCTCTGACATGGAAAGGACCATTGTGGTGGTCCACGCGTTAACATTCGTCATCGTTACGTGTGAATAAGCATGATGATTAAATGTAATAGGATTAAGGAGAACTCCTAGAAGTTGGAGGGCACCTTCAAGATGAGCACTTCATCTTCCTTGTCTGGTTAAGTGTGTCGTCAATCTGGTTTCACCAAAGCCACAGGGACCTCATCCCACTGATGAACGTGTTGTCCAAGGTTGCCTCCTCCGCCTCGCTGTCACTACCGTAGTCAGGCACCTTCGCATTCGAGAGGGAGAACAGCCATCTTCTACGGAAACAAGCTCAGGATCTCGTTTGGTAGTCACTCCAGCCACGAACTTTGCAATAAACGCAAGGTCGATAGTCTCATCGTGCAAGTCAAGAACAACAATAGGATTCGGGGTCGAAGGTATCTCGTTCATGTCAATAATTATTCCATACACTTATACATATATGTATTAATAAATAAATATGTTCCTTAGCATAAACAGGCAGATAGATGCATCATGTTGCATATAACTCTCGTTTGTCCTTTCGGGGGGGGGGGGGTCATTTTGTCTTTGGCAAGTCTATCCCACGTAGACTATCCCTTAATTGGCACTTTAATTTGGGGTATTCTCCTCCCTACTAATGTCCTTGCCATGTCTTTTCTTTGAAAAAAAATGTTTGACTCATGGATCTTGGCGCTTTCGTGAATGCAATGAAAAACGTTTTTGTAAAAAAAAATGTTTTCGTGAGAGAGTCTTAGTGATTGTAGTCTAGACTCGAGAAGGAATCCTAGTTCACTACAATCGAAGCTCTGATACCAAACTGTCACACCCTGACTTTTGCGGAAGCGTATGATGTGTGACTTGTTCAATATCATTGCATTCAATCATAATAAACAACTATATGATCAAAACTATGTTCATCCATTCATTAAGTTTAAAATATTACAAACACTAGTCATTTAAGTTTTAAACAACACAACCTTGATTAAGTTACAAACCAATAAAAGTGGATGACATCTAACTTGGAATTTACTCCTATAAACGACACCCGCGCCCAAGATCCAACTTGTTACCTGAAATACATGTAATTTTTGGAAAACATCAACAAAAGTTGAGCGAGTTCATGCGTTTTGTATGAAACTGATAAGCTTGTAAACATTCGAAAGACTCCTTTGAAAACAGGTATGAAAAGCATCTATGAACAGATCAAATTAATGTTTTACAAGGACGTTAATGCATGTGGAGTCATAGGGAGTACTCAATATGAGTAGGCTTATACCCTCGTCGATTTCCTCGACTGTGTCCAATTTCCATTCGAATGCGTCAATTTACATTGAACGTGTCAATTTACCTTGACAGTGTCAATTTTACCCGTGACCGTTGTCGATTTACCTCGACTGGGACACCGAAGCACTCAAGTGGTCACATAAGGACCATGAGTGGGGCTCGGCCGTACCCGTTAGATCTAACCTTCGTCCATAATTAAGAGTTAATGGCATTTCAATTTCAATCTATGCTCACATGATCTATAATTCATTTCATAGCCAATTCATACCATTTAAACGTATGCAACATGTATTCCACCCCCGAGAGTTATAAATCCGAAAACAGTTAAGAGAAAAGGGGGACATGAACTCACAGTTTTGCGTTCTTCAATCTGACGTGACTCAAGCTGCTACTAGTGTGCACGACTACCTACAACGTACTATGGTCTATTAGACGAGCGGGTCGTGCCTTGACTTAGTATTAATTAGTGTCTTTGAGTTACGTTTCTTTGTGTCCCGAATATTATTCCAAGTTATATAATTATTTGTTAAAATAATCAATATTTTAACTTAAATTATATTTATGAATTTTGGAATACTAGTTAAAATAATACATTTTAACTTGTCAAGTTTATGTATTTGTACTTGTATAACTCCCCAAGGATGGGTGTATTTGCATTCGTATTCTTATCCTTCTATGTTTTTGCCAAGTGTCGATGGCGTATTCCGGTGTGTAATTATACGTACGAGAATACATATTTTTATTGTGTTTATTAAGTATCTCATACTAAATTTTTGTATTAACGTTTCCGGAATAATATAAAAATTACATCAATATATATTTCGAAAAATATATACATTTTAAGAAGAATTACATAGAAAAATTATTTAGAATTTTTCCTTGGTAAAAATATTTATACTCTTCATATAAGTCTCAAGGATAATATATTTTCAAGTCTAACTTGGAAAATATATATATAAATCTATTTTTCACCCAAAAATAATATGTCCAAAGTTTACTTATGAAAATATATATTTTTCTCACAAAATAATATATTTTCTAATAATTTCAAGAAAATATATATTTTTACTTACCAAAGATAATATATTTTCTCCTTGTCAAAAATATGATTTATTTTATAATACTCATGAAAATCATATTTTGCTCTCTTGGTTTCCAAAATACCGTTACCAAAATATACTTATGACTAAAGTTTCCGGAATATTTTTGTGAGTTATATTCCTTTGTTCGGTTTCACCAATATTTTGGGTATTCTTTGTATATTTATTCCTTGGAATTTTGGTAATATTTTGGATTGTAATTTCTTGGTATTT